>VYXH01005985.1:196757-239213 GCA_013397275.1 Burhinus bistriatus
TTTTTTTTTGCTTAGCTGATCTCTGCTTAAGTAAATAGACGCTTTATTCTCATTCCTAAGGTAAAAATATAATTTTAACAAACATCTGTTTTTAAATAATATCTAATCATTAGACAATGCTTTTGTGTTTTAATGAAAAAGATGGTATTTATTCTTACCTCTTCATCTGACTCTTGTTCTGGAGAATTTTCCAACCCCAGCTCAATCAAATACAAAACCATGCAAAGCACATGCTCTGATAAGTTCTGATGATCCATTAATATCTAGGAAGAAAAACAGAAATTCACATCTTAGAAGGTTTTGATACTCCCACAATCCCTATTACAAAAACCAAAAATTGCCAAAACCCAATAGATATCTCTAACGTAAACTGGACGGTAAAGAAAGTATCCAGGAGTCTTGTAAGAAGAAGCTCAAGATACTACCTACAAATTTTACCTCCGAGCATGACCTTCCAGGTTAGCCACACTAGGAAAGGTGAAAGATCTTGAGCCACATATGTGATTTTTGCCTGGATTTTTTGGGTTTTTTTTCTTAATTAGTCACTGTGCTTGCAAGAGATGTATCATGAGATATGAGTATCAGTTTAAAAAAAATTTTAAAAAAGACTAGACAAGCAAAACACCATAACAACACTTGCTACCCTAGTGTATTTTTGGTAGACACTAAGCATCAATTTCAGTATTTAAAACAGTTTTATTTTCGTTGCACATTAACACTTTCAAATTCCTATTATATGCATAAAAATACAGTTAGTAAAAAATTATTTTCAAGAGCAGTGAATTGTCTATTCCTATTACAGTTACAGGAACTATTAAGTTCCTCTAATATCTACTCTGAAACATCAGCAAGATATTTTAAACTTCACTCTTGCTATGACTGAATGTTCCAACAAAACATCTGATTACTGATTATGCTACAGGATTAAAAAAAAAGTTCCAAGTAGGCCAAGAATAGTAAGAGTAATAACATTAATATACCTTTCCAATAACAGTAATGGAACACTACTACAAAATAAAACATGTAAATTTGAATGTGATAGATCAACAGAAGCGTTGTATTTAAAAGACAGGAAATCGTTATTCCACTCAGTCTATATATCTAAATGTACAAAAACAGTGTTCTGGATAATATACTTTGGAATCTTCAGTTTTTATTTAATTTTTTTCTAAGATTATTAAAAACTATTTTGAGATTTAGAAAAAAACTAACCTTTGAGCATCACCACAAAAGCAAAATTTAATTTTATGTTTCTTTCCAGTCAAACTTGTACCTTAAAATTGTTACTAGTTCAAGCTGCCATTTACTTTAAAACCAAAGTGCCAGATAAAGCTGCACAGATACTGCTACGGTCAGCTACAAGCAAAGAGCTGCACCTAGCCTTCCCTCCCTTTTTCACGTGACCAGTCACCATAAGGTCTCATGAGGTCCTAGACCTATAAGCAATGCCTGTATAACTGGGAATGCCAGAAGGGTTAACATGAATTTAGTTCATAACCATCTTCACATAATCTTTTTTAATTACAAATAATAAATAACCTTATCTTTAAATTAATAAATGCTCATATCTTTCTTCTAATACAGCTTTCAATGCATTGAGAGGAAGGACCAATGCTGCTGAAATTAAAAACCAGGACAACTTTTGTCTTGAGGATATTCTCATTTAAAGGGAAGAAAATGGCAAGAACCTGCAAGTTACCAAAAAAGTAGATAAGATGTTTAAAATTCCATTGTAGACAGGCTACTATAGAAATTAGTATTTTTAGAGTGTAGGCTAGTAAAGTTTTAAATACAACTTGGTTCTGAAGGGGCCAAATTTCGTAAGTAGATACACCCATTAGAAACATCAGAGAAGTAAAGTTCTGAAAACAAATATTGTTTTACAATAGCTTTTCTAAATAATGTTTGAGCAGCTGATTTAATCAAACCCAATCAATTCTGAGATTATAGAGATTATTTAATTAAAAAGGGCAGTATTACATTCATATGAAAACCATGTGCAATTGTACCAGTCAGAATCAAGTCATGTTGACTAATGCTTCTGAAAAGTCAAACCATCAAATGTAGTTTACTGTTCTTCTGTAGCCAGTCCCAAAAGTCAAGAGATATAAAGGCTGTTATAAATTGGCAAAATTTCACAAACAGACAAAACATCATTTAAGGCAATCCATGGAATCAATCACTACGTAATTTCTACCATCCATGAATCTGGTAGAAACATATTTGGCATTCCAGCTAAAACAGCAACCGAGAAATTGTAAGATGCTCAAGATTTAAGTCCTTGAAGCTTCTGAACAGAGTAAGAGAAAAAACACCCCCCCAAAAAAAAAAACCTACCCAAGACAGTAAAAGATGATGCATTCCTTCCCTACATTCTCCATTTTTGTTCCACGTCAAAATATTATTTCATCTTCTACGTAATCACAGGGGTTGGAAGGGACCTCTGCAGATCATCTAGTCCAACCCCCACACCAGAGCAGGGTCACCTCAAGCAGGTTGCACAGGATGGCATCCAGGCAGGTTTTGAATGTCTCCAGAGTTGGAGACTCCACCACCTCTCTGGGCAGCCTGTGCCAGTGCNCCCAAGATGTCCTTTTTTTCAGCAGCCTTCCTCTAAGTCTCTTGTCTAGTACTTTCTCCAGGTACGCTCCCTTCCCCAGTTTCTGCTACATACCACTACGTCTCAGTCTCCTTCTTCACCCTGCAGTAGACAGGCAGTCCTGCCGCTACAGCCGGCTGGGGCTTAGCAAGGTTAAGCATACTACATACAGCAGCTTCTCTGGCCAAAATTATTGAAATCCCTGGAAAATAAGGTACTGCCTCTCCAGGCAAACTTCCAGTTAGCCCTGGTGTGGCATGTCTGGTCTGGGGCTGACTTTCTTGGGACAGTTAAATGAATAAAATAAACAGCCACTGAACATGCAAACAATGTAACTTTGCAATGTCTATAGTTTGGCTAAATTCAGATCCAGAATCTTCATAAAACAATGTTTAAAACATGGGAAAAGGGGATGCATTTTGTCCTTGCTTCAGTCTTGGAAACTCATGCCAGAGCAGGTGTTCAGCATGAAGAACGTCAGCCATTGCTTGAATTTCAGCAAGATAAGGAACTAAATGCCTGGCAATGGAAAACCTTGACCAACCATTAGATGTTGTAACTAAATGTCTGGCAATGGAAAACCTTGACCAACCATTAGATGTTGTACTACTGAGCTTCCAAAAGGTATAGCTTCATTCAATAGTCTCTGCACATGAAATTCAGTCTTACCCATAATAGAATGAGTCATGTTATGGAGAAGGAAGACTTAGTAGTAAAATACTCAAATTTTTATATTTTTAAAGTAGATTTTTGAAATTGCACTAATTATACAGCAAAACCTATAGTTTACTGAAAGTAATTTGTAAGCAATATGAAGCTATTGAGATAAAGTACTTTTCTGTCATAAAGGTGAAATCTATTGAATGAATTCAGGTAAAATCTTGTCTTCATTCACCTTAATGATATACTGACAGCTTACATGATACCTCATTAGAGAAAGAAATCAGCTGAAACAACTCCATGGGAATAAGCATGGCTCTTCGTGAATACCACACAGTTATTACTACACTTAACAACAGATATTTTCTATTCAACAGAAGTTTAACAGTGAAACAAAACAAGAGCTTTAGGGGAGCTGGGGGCATTTAAAAGAGCACAAAAGGAAAGTCTGCCCAGGAAAGCACTGCTCAATGAAACCACTTTTTACAGTCCCTCATCTGCCTTTGCAGCACGCTGCTTTGAAAGCACTTTGCACACAAGTACAAAGACAGATTCAAAGTCCCATTTTCTGATGAATGTACTCTTCAAAAAGGACGCACTTCTCTTAAAGAGGGCAGCCAACTATCAAAGACAAAACCAAACACAATTTAAAGGCATGAATTAGCCCTTAAAAACAAGTGCTATAACAATCAAAAGCCAGAATGTATCTGGGAAGTGATGTTAGAACAAACTGCGGTTATGAGACATATTTGTCCTCAAGGATCTAAAGCCATCAAGGTTGCATATATTTGAACAGACTGCTGATGCCTTAAAACTCTGCAGTAGGAGCCAAAGGAACACCACTCACACTGCCACGCTCCCCAAAACCATCACCGAACAACAACTGAAATGGTAATTGTGATGGTTAGGATAGTGTTCCTGAAGGTACAGTAGGACTGCTCATCCACTTGGGTACCTGACTTAGTGTATGTATATATGAAATAATCATGCATGAAATAATGAAAATTGCAGAAAAATATCATCATACTAGACTGAGAAAATAAAACAAAACTAAAAATGTTACATAAATTTGAACCTGACTACTGTAAATAATCTATTTAAAAAAAAAAAAAATCTTAATTCTAAGAACTAAGTGGAAGTAAAATACTGGACTTAATGAGAATTATGACTGTACCTTGTAAAGAAGCGTGAACAGCACAATGTGCAGGGTTTTACAGTGTAAAAGCTTTATGAGACCTTTATAACTTGGATGTAGCGGTGTTCTCTTCTTGTAAGGTGGCCATGGGTTCCCAGGGAATTTACCACTTTGCTTTAAGCTGTTGAAACAAATGAGACTTATGTTAAACACTGCAATAATGTAGACAATTGCCACTGTTACAGATAACTATCCTGCCCTTTTTTTATTTAGGCTGACTTCAGAATTGATGAGCATTTCTAAGCCATTTAATTTATTTAAGCAGCATACCAAAAATTGGAATGTATACACAAACTGAATCTAGTCTTACTCTTCTGTGGATTACCACTGATTTAAATCACCTTTACTTAAAAAGTTAAATGAATTTTTTTTTACTGCTGTGAATTTAAGAATTCTGTTTTCATTCTAGGAAGCACAGAGAGGAGATGGAAAACTTTTCACTTCACCCAAATCCACGTTAGTCAGACATGCAACACAGAAATCTTGTATCTGTAGGAATGGGTTACAGGCAACACTGAGAAACGCTAGACATAATCAGCTGTAGTTGACTGCATCAGAGCTATTGTATCTATGAACTTAATGAAAATTAAGTGGCAACTTCAACATGGACCCACTTTTCTAACAACGAGCTGGAATCCAGTGCAGTAGACAATACAAGTCTTTAAAAGAATACTACCTTGCTCAAAATCACTTACAGTACATGTTTATGATGACCCTTTGACTTAATGGAATGAGCACAGGAGCAGAGGATTATTTCACTAAGTTTATTATAAGGGGTTTTTTAACTTGATTTTTACTCCCAAGGTGTGAAAGGAAAGACAGACAAATTAAAATACTTGAAATAAGAATCTGTAAGGATAAGAAGCCATAAGGGATGCAATGTTAAAGGACAGAATTAAGACCAAATCATCTTGCTTCTAAGAACTTAAAAGGGTGCCCCAATTGTTTTTTCCTGTATTTAAATCAGAATTTAATTCACCCATGGTTTCTGTCATGGGTGAGTATGTAGAAAAAAACCCACATTGTCTTCAATACAATTTCAAAACACAGAATGCTGTAATGCTGTGCTTCATGTACCTGAATGTAAAACAAAAATAGATAAGGCTGCTTTCTTTAAGTATTTTTTAACTGTTTTCTAAACGTTATCTTTTGATTAAGTATGATAACATTCACTACTTTGTCTGTCGCATTTCCAATGTACTTCTAAACATTTATGGAATAGTAACAGACTAAGCTAACCAAAACCCTGATAGTGCCTGTAAATTTATAAACTATTTGCTCAAGGACAAATCTGAGGCCTCAAAAAACATCAGTAACATGATTAGCACTACCAGACAGTGAAAACAAAAAAAAATTAATATACAATGAGCAACAATATGATGTTACATTTCTAAAAGTGATCCAACTTACAATGCTGTATATCTGTCCATTGCAGACTGCACATCTCTACGGTAAACCGTTCGAAGTATTACCATGACAGGGTCAAATTCCTTATCCCAAACTTCAGCTGTTGTTTAAAAGAAGTCACATGTTAAAATTCTCTTTACAGACCTTACCACTTATTCTAGAGTCTCTTCTTAACTAGCTTTAATTATGTAATTTTCTGTTATACAATAATTTTTTGCAGCAAAGTACAGTAATTTTTACTAATTCTTACTAATAATACTTAATATTCTAATAATTAATACTACTTATAAAGATATCAAAATTTCACCAAAAACATTTTTCTTAGTTCCAAAACAAAAAAATCCATTTAACTGCTACTTTTTTTCCTATTTACAACTTATTAAGAAACAAAACTAAGCTTCCAACCTAAAGCCAAATGAAGATGTTCATTTTATTAATTGTTTTTAAGTGTTTAGCTCCCATAGCAGTATGAAAGCAAGGTTCAATGATCCCATCAAAGGAAGAAGAAAACCAGCGGATACAGAATTTTAGCTCCACCCGCAGGCGTAACACAATGCAGGCACTTACAACGTTCTTTAAAGTTTTCACAGGCAAATCTAGGCAGCTTTATCTCACTTCTGAGATTAATTTCCCCCAGGCGGTAAGACAAGTGGTCTATAAGCCTATTAACCTCTGCTAACCAGTTCTACAGATACCTGAGAGAGAACACTTAGCATAGTTTTAACTATGTATGAAGTATGATCAAACTTAGCTTGTGAAAAATCCATTTTTTCTAGAGAGTTTACTACTGCAGCCTGAAACACAGACCAAGTTTGTTTGGGCTGCTAATGTACAATGAGGAAAAAGGACTAAGAGAGGGAGCCACATGGGGAATATTAGAAATGCACACACAGCTCATCTTCGGCAAACAGACCTACAGAGAACAGGAAGAACTATGTCCTTTTTTGGAAGTTGGTTTGTTTTGGTTTTTTTTTTTTTTTTAAACCTACAGTTAATGGAAGCAAAATCTGGGGCTTCTGCAATCATAAAGTAGATTTCCCCCCCCTCCCCTAAATTTAGGTAAACAAGAGATTAGGAGGAATGGATCTCAGCATGACTTGCTTAAACTGTGATAGGCCACAAACTACAATTCTTAAAAGCAACTGGAATACCACTGCTCATTTTGAGAACCTATATAGTCTTATAAAGATTATAAACACTTAAAAGGCTATAGTACACATGAAAACAATGCTGGCTTTTATTCATGCAAAAGCTCTTTCAGTTTTTTATTACTTTAAGAAAAAGAGATTCTTCATAGTTACAAATTACTTCAGTATTCACTGCTATAGATGAGATACTAAAAAAAAAAAAAATTTGAGATAAACAATCTATTCCAGAGGTAAACTATTTTAAAAAAAAACACCAAAAAAACCCGAAACACTATAATCTAGCATCAGATTCCCTAAAGTGTTGTAATCAGAAATACTATAATCCATCTTTTTTTCCTTCACACTGTGTTATGAAAAAGACCAGCATGTCACAAGTCCCAGAAACCAGGCATGACATAAGGAAATGCAGTTTACAGAACATTAAAATAAAGTTATTTTAAACACATAGGTGTTAAGATGCCTAATTACACATCAAGGAACCAGAATAAATTAATTCCCAAAACTTTGGTTTCACAATATTACTTTTATACGAATTAACAACCAGTGAAGTAAGAGCTTCACTGACTCATCAATCTCCCAGTACAAAAACTGGCAAACAAATTAGTACAGTATTGGTTCCTACATTAACAACAAAATCCACAAAAGAACACAGCCTACAAACCAAATGGTCTCAAAACTGTCAGACCCCAACCCTGCCAGTTCTCAAGGGAGGTACTCGGGGGAGGAAGGAGTTAATCCCTCTTCAGCTTTGCCATGAGCTGAAGCACAACCAGAGCACGTGGAGCATTTCAGATTCCTACAGGCTTATCTGCTCAGTGACAGGAAACAGTAACAGAACATTGAGTTCTTCAGTTCTTGCTCTCTGTTGATACACCAACACTATGTTGAGTCCAGTTTAGATGACAAGCCAGTCAGGGGAAGAAACTCATCATTTTTGGACTGTATGCATTGTGGAATTATAGAACAACATTCTATAACCACTCTTGTCTGAACTTTGTTCTAGATCTTCACTACTGACTGGTAAAAATGTTACCAGCTACTAAGACAGTTAAGCAATACAAAAGAAAGAATTATGTATCATGATACCTTTAATAATCAAAATGTGGAGAAATTTGAAGAAAATATCTTTGCAACTGACACTTTGCTAGTGCAAACAGTTCTAAACTCTACTGAACATAGATAATATTTTTTTAAAATCACATAAATTATTAAGAGCAGATCAGTGAAGTACAAATAACCTAATTTTTCAGTTGTCCGTTTTTCCCTTGCTTTCTAAGGATACCTGATTAATAAGAGAAGCTCATTTTCACTCTAGATCAGAATAAATTTATTAAAGACTATTAACAGTCTTTAACAATGCTTTTAAATATAAGCAATAGACAATAATTAAAAAGTCAAACAAGTTTTGTGGGGTTTTGGTGGTGGTGGTTTTGGGTTTGTTTTTTTTGTGGGTTTTTATCATTGTTTGGTGGGCTGTTTTTTGTTGGTTTCTGTTGGGGTTTTTTGGGGGTTTTTGTTTGTTTGTTGTTTTGGGGTCTTTTGGGTTTTTTTGGGGTTTTTTGGGGTTTTTTTTGTTTGTTTTTTTTTTTTTTAAGATAAAAACCTCTGGTTAAGCATCGTACCACTGAGTACGTTATAAGAGGACACCAATTATCATACCTTTAGGTGTATACATTCCTTGTTGCATGGAACCTCCAGGTTCAAAAACAGGAGCTTTAAAATCAGCAACTGCTGACAAGACGGATTCAAAGCTTAAGCTTCCTGGAATAATACCACTTTTAGGATTGGGGTTTTCTGGAATGTAACATTTGTGTTAAGGAAAGCAGAGTTAATTTAGTTGCAGGACACAGCATTTTACTTCCCTCTTGACATTTTCAGTCACTCATTTCAGAGGCTACATTTCAGCAATGCTCTACGTTTACCACAAGAGGTCTGTATGCTCCAGCTGCTACGGAACAATAGCCGTTACTCGCTAGGACATTAAACTTTTTAAAGCAATCTAACTGCTACATGCTTGGCTCAAGAGGTTAAATATTAGATGAGAAGTAAAAACTACTATCTGTAGTGTATATAACATTTTTGTACTTGCCTTTATTTACTAACATTTTGGCTCTCTATAGCATATTTTGCATTTACAGGTAAGTGCAGAAAAAGCAAGTAAATAGGTTGGGATCCATAAACACAGTAAGCAATTCTCCACCTTGGATTGACTATTTCTCATTTTTGGTAGCGATACTTAATTGACCTACTGACATTACCCCACATGACAAATAAGGAAACGTCTGCTTAGTGGTAAGTGATTGCTTGTATAAATGATTCACTTATTTTACATAGTTAAGTGACGCACTTAGGTGAATTGCTTTAAGTGAGTAGCTTATTTTACATACTTAAGTGATTGAGTTACTAGGCCGTATCATAATAATTAGTAATTCTTATTACATATTTGTAACTCTCAATCACCTCCCTTCCCGTCTTTATAAATTCCTAATATTTTTGCTCAATGTCTATCACTGGATTGCAAGCTCTTTTGGGCAACCACCACAAGCTATTTAATTTACTTACACATCATAATACATCAATAGCAGCAAAACCTGC
Organism: Burhinus bistriatus; assembly: GCA_013397275.1. NCBI lineage: Eukaryota > Metazoa > Chordata > Aves > Charadriiformes > Burhinidae > Burhinus > Burhinus bistriatus. The sequence continues at coordinate 206,362 of VYXH01005985.1, forward strand.
ATATTTGTATTCAACTGTTTGGGGACACGAACCATATTACTGCACAGAAAGACTTCGTAGAGTTTGCTGTTCTTCAAGTGAGACACTTCCCCCCATACCACATGCATTTCACTCTAATTTCAAAGCAGCATTCAGAATTGCTATTATTTGCATTTTCAGCCATTGATAGCAAAAGCCAATATAGCATAGACTGGCTTCTTTTTATACTGGCATAAAATTAGCAATAATCAAAAGCTCAAATCCAGATAAAGGGGATGCTAAACTTTCTACAATGTCATTCAAAAACAGACTTTTCACCTCACACCTAAAAGATTTTTGTAGCGTTAAAAAATAATAAAAATTAAAAAAAGCAGTTAAGCATTTTGTATCAAAACTAATTTAAAACTATTACAAAGTATTGCATATTTTGTAAGAAAGAACAAAGCTGGAGCAAATGCTTTTACTGATAAGTATATGCAAACACACCTTTATACAATGTGTTATAATTACATAAGCGGAAAACATGTTGTTCAAGCTCCAAAATCCCACTACTATACAGCTACCTGTCATTCTCAGTCATGCACATTAGTTAATATATTCCAAGGATATGAGATCCAATAATGAACTGTGCGTCCTGTCATTCATACAGAGCTGGGCTACCATCTCTGCTCTGAGGATCTCATCATCTGTCATTCCTAGAATAATAAAATTTAAAAAGCCATTAGAATAGCATGATTTTAAAACACACATTCAGCATACCTTTGTCATTAAATGTAAGTTAAACTTGACACAAACATTAATATTAAAGTAATGATACAGTGCTATAAAAATACAGGAAAAAAAAGCAGGGGGGAGACAAATGCTATGGAGACAAAACCTCAGTCAGAAAGACAGGTACAAACTGAAACTGATGTCTTTCTGAAAAAGATACAGAATCTTCCATTAAAGCCAGTTTTCTTGATTTCTATGTATTTTGTCTATTTCTAATTCACAAGGGATTAAAATTCAGTAACTGGCAAAAATGAAATCAAGTGTTGAATGCTTTAAGTTACTGTATGGCTAATCAGCTTTATGGTAGCTACTAACTGTTGAATATAAATGAACAGGCATGTTATTCCTAAAGCAGCGATTCTTACCTAAATGTAAACGAAGACTTAACAGAAGGACCAAAAACGTTAAGGCTCCTTCCAACATGGACCTTTCATGCTCTGAATCAAGAACTGTATTTTGATGCTGTGATGCCATGGTTAAAAGATCTACCACCTTAAATCTACACAGCAAAGAGTAAAGTCAGAAACATCATTCTCCAACATTAAAACACCAATGTGAAATGTGCCGATAAACTCAGGATACCATTCACAACAACACAAAATTAATACAAAATTAAATGCATATACTGCAATAATATGCAAACATACATGAAAACCCTCTTATTTTTAAATTCGGATTTTTATTTACCTACCTGTGGAATCCGCTATAGTGATATTTACGGCACATGAAAACACCTTACACTTATGAACACAAAAAGCTAATGACAATTAAGCTGTTTTCAAACCCTGATTTTATTCTATTCAGAAAAGCAGACTTCCTTTCTGTGTCTCTTCCTATTGCTGCTCTATTTGTCTACTTCTTCAGGCTAGCATATCCTGAAAGCTTGCATATGAACATGTGCAAAACGTAAATAAACCTAAAGATGCTCAGAAAACAAATGTCTGAAGCTTTATTACTGCACTGTAAATCAAAAGCCAACTCTGTATAAAATAAAGGCTATACCTTGAGATCTCTCGGTACAGCATTTCAGGTAACTGTTAGTTTTAGCTAGGCAGAGCTGTACCACGGAAGGCGTGTATCAGATATGCACCTTTTCTCTCACATGGCATAAATTAGTCAAGAGCCAGCACAACACCGAACAAGAGCATTCATCTTTTAACCCTACCTTTCAAAAACAGATGAAATAAAATAATCTGGGTCCAGCCTGGAGGCACAGACCTGTGGAAAGAGAATAATTTCATTTTATTTAGTAGTTTGTTTGTTTGTAAACAAGCACTGGCTTGGCTTCTCAGAAAACCTAACTTACCTGCAGCAGATAAATGTCAGGATCAATCATTGAATTGCAGAAATGAGACTGCACGTAAGTCATGGCCTGTCCTTTAATTTGTAGACCATTTCTAACCCACATGTTGCTGTGAATTTCAGAAAGACTTGCCTGTTCAGGGAAAAGAAAATAAAATAAAAATTTACAAACGTTTCAGGGATATTCAGCTATTCAGTTCAATGTTAGCACATCACAAATATATTACCACACATATACATACATACACACTACTTATAGAAGAGTATAATTTTTTACACCAATTTACTTCTCCTGGGGAGTGAGCGATGAAAAGGAACCACTACAAATTTATGAAAGAGATAGCATACTTTCATACGAGTGCATATTTCTGACAATGAAAGCAATCAAAGCCAATTAAGTGATTTATTTATGTATCTTAAAATCTTGAGAAATACTCTAAAGATGGAGGCACCATGGTTAAAAAGAAGTTAGGTATAAAAAGCAGTGACTACAAACACTGCTCACTATCACGTACATACAAATAAATAAAAATTTGTAAATAAAAAAAATGTTGCAGGGTGCATCCATTCTTCAATTCATACTCTATTTAAAATATGAAATTTTCAGATTCAGGTTTCTTCTCAGCTTGCACTCCATTGGTAGCTATTCCATGAACATGCAAGTCCCTGTTTTCAAAGGGTAGGTTCCTCCTACCCTTTTTGAAAGGGCTATAGTGAATATTATTATCGTACTTCTCAGAGTACAATAACTAATGCCACATACTTAATTTTGGAAATAATAAGAAAAAAAAAGTTTATCCTAACTACTCAGCATATTCTAGTTATTAATGTCACATATTGCTTATTTTGATATTCCACAATTAAGACATACTCCCCCTTGTTAAATACTTCTAAATATATTTAAATGACTGGGGTTAAAAGAATCAGACAGCAGCTTTTTTTGTTGTTTACCTCTACATCTGAATCAAAGTCAGAAGTCTGTCCGTACCTGAATCTGAAGTGGGTGAATCATTAGTTTCATGAGCATCTCCTGATCTGGCAAGATGGTATCCAGATCTAGTTCTTGGCATTTGACAGCCTAGAAACAAAAGCAAGAACACACTGTACTGAACAATCACATTCAACAAGTAATCTCCATCATCTGCGTGACTAAAACATGTGCTTACCTTACTTAAAAACATGGCAAAGTAACGGTGCAGTGGCAAATGAAAAGTAACTTGGTTAGGAGCTGGCTGAAAGTAAAATAAAGATATTTTAATATCATATATTAAAAAACCAAACCTACAAATATCTTTGTCACAACCACCAAGACCAGTATCTTGCGTATCTTTATTCAATGGACTTACTTTCCACTAAACTAGTATTACTTCATCCTCTTGCATTTTCCAATTTTGCAGAAATTTCCCTTATTCAGCCTGCTGTAGTTAATCTCTTACTAAGCTAACGACACTCTGAACTGATTGAGAGTATTGCTTGTTAAGGTAGCAAAGCTGCTCCCCACTACCGTATCACAAGAGGACTTCTGTCTTGCCATTGCTTCAACTTTTCATTCAGCAGAACAGTAGTGCATCAATGGCACTGCTTTTAAGACTCACACAGCTTAAGTTTGCACCAGCAAATCTAAATCATTAAGATTCTACAATTAAAGGATCCTAGGACATAATATTGCAACTATTAACTACAAACTCTAACTTCAGCAAGGCAATCCCTTCTCAATCAGTACCTAGAATTAGGATTTAATTTAAGGGGAGGAGGTAAGTGTATAACCTTTGAAGTTTAACCAGATTTTCACAGTGTTTTGCTTGAATTCATTAAAGATACTTACCTCATCTACAAAGTTGATAGCATCAAACCAGTCCTGAAGTGCTTCAAGGCAGTATCTGACAACATTTCGTGTGTATTCCTGTGTTTCCTGCAGTAAGAGAAACCAGTGTACTACACGAGCCAAAATATTCTTAAGCGTCACCGTTTTCCTACTACAAATAAATATGATTATTTCAAGAATATATTTACAGTACATAATTTATGCCCTCATCATAGGGAAAATAGAAAGTATTACGATGGTTTCATTGTTACTTTAAAAAAATTACGATTTCAATGGTGAGAATTAAGGCACCTTCAGAATGGTCAGCTGGTCCTAGTGCCTACTGTTGTTTAATGTATCCATTTCTTTTTTACCAAAAATTTAGCGGTGTAAGCATAAAAGAAGTCTTTCCATGCAATCAAAAGGAATGGCTAATGTTCTGTAAGTTTTATCTACTGAAAGGGCCTTACAGTTTGCTAACACAATGCATGTGAAATGCAATGATAACACAATACTGCATTTATTTTAACAATAAGCAAATTTTGCTATGCTTGTATGATATAACTCTATAACAATGCCCTAAAACTAAAACAAATTTCAGTTTAAATCATGCATTTCAAGACTAGATCTGTACGATGGCCTCCAGGAGAGAAGCAGTGATGTGCAAGAAGGAAAGGCAGGAGGGGAGCTAAAGCAAATTGCTCTGTGATCAGAGGAACTTACAAAGCCTCATTTCTTACAGACTTTTCCTTTAATCTTCCCTTCCCCCTGAACAGACTCCAGACCTGCCTCAAACTCTTAGGATATCTATGACACACTACTCATGGAAAAGCCAGCAATGCTGTGGCTAGCCAGCAGCTGTGCAAGTGCCAACTGGCTCAGTCAGACACCTTTTCTCATCAGGAAATACAACAGCCACACTCCCATGCTGCTGCTCCACCTGCTATGGTGACCAGGCTCCGCCAGCTCTCTCTCTCCTGTGGGACATGAGCTGGAATCTCTTCCCACCCATCAGGTTTCACTAAACAAGTACAACATTTAAGCTATGAAATTTGTAAAACTCTCTCAGATTTACTGAGAATGACCAAAGGGTTCAAACATGGGGGTGAAGACATGACTGACACGCTGACATGCGGAGCAAGAAACCATACCAGCCTTAAACAAAAGCCAGACCCTCCCATCCCTGAGCTAAAAAGAAAGGAAAGCTTCAAAAAGCCCGAAGTTGTAATTCAGTTTTCAAAAGATTTTGACTCATAAATTGATATATTCATAATGTATCAGTATAACTCACATCATGGAAAGGCTTTTGCAACTGTCTGGTTTAAACTGTTTTAAAATTGCATGGTATCTCACACACATTTTTTCAGGGCACAGTTCAATTCAGGTATTACTGTCTTGTGGATGCTATTATGTATCTTAATAAGCTCATTTCAAAAAGAAGTATTTATTTCATTAAAAATAACCATAAATGGACAGTAAAAAGGTTTTTTTCACATGTCAAGTATTCCTATAATATATATTTCATTTTTTGTTATAACTCAATATAATTTACAGTCTAGCACACAGTAACAAGTCTTTGCTCTAGTTAGGAGACCATGATATGTCAGAACCTAAGAGGTTTTCACCTCAGGCTATTAGAAAAAAAACCATAAAACCATAAATTACTCCCATCTCCTATCATAATGAAGTGTCTATTTGCAGACACAATCAACATTATAATCACATTAGGGACAACTTATGTATCTCCTTTCCCACTGAACAAAGGCAGAATGACTCAGAGACTTTTATCAAGTTCTTCATCAGATCAGAAGTTACTCCATATATGCAGTTATATGGAATGACTGTACACATCCCAAACTTGTAGTCCTAGTTTTGGAGACAATAAATTAGGTACAAGCTTGAATTCTAAACTCACTATACACAGAATCCAAGTTGGTCAGTTTCATATATCTGGTAAACAAAGACAGCAAAACCCAAGTCCTTCAAACAAAAAACCCAGACAGATCTTTCAGATTTGAGAACTTTAGAATAAATCATGAATAAAACTAAGAATGATGTCAGAAAAATGTTAGTCTTACCCTAACTTTGCAGTGTGACAGAAGACCCCACATTGGCTGGGCACAGGCTTCCAGCTCAGCAGCAAAGGCAGCATAGTATGTCTGTGATTCAAACTCCACGTGCTCATTTAATTCTCGTTTATTTAAATTCATACCTTCAAAGATTTAAGCAGAGTTATAAAACCAAATATTTAACTAGGGCTGAGTGGAAAGAAGTATTTTTAGTGCTACGCATTCACACACCTATGAAAATAAAAAAACATAAACTGTAACAATCCATCCTATCTAGAAGCAGAATAATAGATAAAATATGAGAACAAGCATCAAAGTTTGAACAGAAATAGACCAGAAAAGCGCAATAGCTCTAGATTGGCTAGTAACTGCAGTCCTTGCTGTTCAGCTGACGTTAACACGGATAGCAGCCTTTCTACTTTGAAACTCACTTAGTCAATGAGAACATTTGGATGGAAAATATCTGGTCCTCTTTCTAGGCAGGACATTTTTCAATATTGAAGTTTACAATTTTAAAATATTTTTTTAAATAATAAAAAAGTTTCTTCACAGCAACACTTAGAAAAAGATCCAGATTTGTCAGATTAATTTAGCCAATATTTAAATTTAGAACTTCACCAGTAAAACACTTCTAGCACAAGTTAGGATTTGTACTTTATACTTAACCTGAGAATTCTGGCACCATGAATCTCAGTCAAGTGTGATGCAATTGCTCTTTAACTAGTCCACACAAGACAAAGATCCATTAGATCATTTTCAAATCTAGAATATACTGTTTCCTTCCAGAACACAGACTTGTGAGAATACTAATGAATTAAATATTTACGTACAGCAGTGTAAGGATTTTGCTACTGCGAACATTAAGCTGTCTTAACATCCCCGTATTAGTACTGATTATAAAAGCCACATACCTTGAAAGAATGATACAAAATTCATCCATGTTACCAAAAGACCATGATCTTCCAAAAATTTCTTTGCCACACTTTGGTGTGAAAGTATGTTTATAAAATCACTAACCAGGGGCCAGTAAGTATTATTCTTCAGTAGTGCTTCCCCACAATTCACCACAACATGTAAACTATTTTCTTCATCTAGATTTTAAAAAGAAAAAAGAAAGAAAAATAAAGTAGTACTTTTTTTCCTTCTTGTTGTAATTTTTAAATGAAGTTACAAGATAATGCAAAAATACCAATTAGGATTTACAGCAACGTTGTGATCACACAGAGAAAACTGCAGAAAAGCAGAATGGTTATTTTGTGGTACCTGAGGCTGTTTTCTCATCACAGACTCATCAACATAGACTCCACTCTAGTAGGAGACACACATACTTTGAACAGTATTGCAACCTTTGAAAAGCAGTGCATTGGTAAAACCATCACAGCTATGCCTTTTTTGAATCCTCTCAAGAAGTATAAAAAAGACTAAACAATACAATTCCTATTATGAACACCTGAAATCTATTTTGAACTTGACGCACTTCTAGCAAGCAAGCTACCTTCCAGCACGCAAGCAGGAATCTGGTGATCAAAATCTACGCTGGCATGTTTGGTCTGAGAACAGCAGAGAAAAGCATTTCCACTCTGAATCTGAGACGGAGAGAGGGTTTAGGCAGCCTTAATGAGGCTAGGGCAGGAGAAGGTTCCCAAAAGGGGAGAAGAAATTGGGGGGGGGCAGCGTACAAGTCTCCTCCCCGAATCACAGAAGTACATCCTCTACAGCTGTCAAATAAACATAATAAAAAATAATATATAAATAAATAATAATAAAATTATCGTATTTTTGTAAAAGGGACCCCTGGGAAGACCAGAAGGGAAACAGGATTGGTCCCAGATTCACAATCCAAGGGAAATAACTTCCAGCACCCATCTGTCAGTTGCTATTTTATTTCAAGCAAACAGAAGAAAGAAAATCTTGCATCTGATGGTCAGCCTTGGGGCTGGCTTTTGTCCAGTTCAAACGCACTGAAGGACCCTTGTAGTTATCCTTTAGACAGTGAAAGGGTCATAAGCAGTACGGCACAGCCACAGCTAAAAAGACAGTTATTAAGAGACTCCAGTCTCTGGTTGATGAGGCACATCTGTATCTGGAGTAGTTCATTTTATATGTAAGCCTTTTTCCTCCCCTTTGTTGTAACTACTGAAGAAAATAATGTTTCTTTTTACTCTGAGGTTTTTTATTTTGTTGGTTTATTGGTACCAGGAAAAAAAAAAATTACTCTCTTGCCTGCTATGTCAACAGGTTTTCTAACTTGAAGTCATAAAATATTTTGATCTTGACAAGTTTTACTTCCCAAGAACACAGCACAGTCAGAAAAATGAATCAGATTTCATCCTGAAAAATATGCTGCTTGAGTTGCACACGACTATGAACAGATACCTTCCTGTTAACATACGGTAATACAGAGCTCCATTTCTTAAGACTGACTCCTATCTATTACACTGAAGCACTGGAAGGAACAGGAAGCCAGAAGCACTCTGCGCAGCTTCTCAAACTTCTCTGCCACAGTTGATCAAATACTTTTTAATCTCTCTCTTGTTACCTGGTACATCTGCAAAGAATGGAAACGAGGTCTTGCTGCTCAGCTGCCTGGCTCCCATGTGCTCACACAGCCTATCCAAGACTGGATAACATCTTGCTTGGCTCTGCCTGAACCTGCTGAAGGACTCTGCAAAGAGCCAACAGTTACATGTTGCTGATTCTCTGCCCGAGTATAGATTAGACAAATCCAGGGTTACTTCAAATTGGCAGTGGCGTTGCCTCTTACTCAGAGTGCTCTACAAGCCAGGGTTAATGTAAGGTCAGTCAAAGGAAGAAAGTTTTGTTGTTTTTTTTTAAAAGGAGGAATCATTACCAAAACTTTTTCCTTGGGGTATAAATTCTTCTCCCATGAAAAGACCAGTAGGAGGAAACTGCTGATAGAGATGATAAAAGTCTCCAACAGCACAGGGACATAAATCTTCCTAGGGGGCCAGTTTTATCATCTGCACCTGTATTTCACCTCTTCATCCTTTCACACCGCATGTGAGAAAGGTAAGCTGAACTAGTAACACTTTCAAAGTTGGTATCAACATAGCTCCTAGGTCAACTCTGTTTCAGGAACACAGTTTGTCACTTGGCATCTGCAAATAGCCTTAATGAACTGTATACTTTACACAGGTGCCAGCTGTCCAAAAGACAGTTAGGATCTGTGAGAAGTACAAACTAAAAGTGCCTCAGCAGATATACTTCCTGCTCCATGTTCTCCTTGCTCCTCTTCAACATGTTTTCTCCATCTATCCATTGGCTGGATTTGTAAACTTCATTTCATTTCGATACTGAACGACCTACTTGTTAGCACTAGCCGCACAAGCAGAATTCTTCTCAATTTATCTCACCAACACAGACTTCTAACAGACTTCTCACTACTTCCAGCATCGTAAGAGGTACCTTGAACTTAACACAAGATACAAACCCACAGAACTGCAAAAGAAGGCCAATGAGAATACAAGATGGGAAAAAAACCTAGTAAGTATTTTATTAAGATTTTTCTGTTAATTTACAATATGCCCAACCCCTCATATATAAAGCAGGGAGAAGGAAACGTTGTGCAAACACTGAAAAGCACCAGACAGATTCCATAACGGAGTCTTAGCTAAAACAAGTCACCGGTGCTGGTGAAAGGAAATGGGTAACTTCATGTCTTGGGATAGCTGCTCCAGGGGTGAGTCTTTTCTCACAAATCTATCATAAATATATCTGATGTTATTTAACTTAGCAGCTCCAGCTTACATAATTACCAGGAAGTTTCTTCAGAGAATGCCTAATCACAGTCACCGCCGCCTTCTGTTTGGCTGCAAATTCTGACCCACTACAGCACCTTAGCACCATGCTAGCAACATGCCATACTGACCAACAAGTAAAATTAAGAAGATGCTTAAAAGTAGTTTTAAATTACATTCCACCAATATGGCATTAGTTTAGCAAAAGTCACTTGATATAAAAACTGTTAAAGGGAAAGATTAAAAATTTTTCTTTGAATACTGTAAAGCAATCTGTGTAGAGCAACAGAAAAAATTCTCATGTTGAAGTGCAGCTCAATGAGGGCACTCTTTATAGCTATATGACTGAGGATTTCCCATTCCAGTATGGTCATTCTGTATTAAGCTATACATAGAGTGGACTCAGAGACAAAGGCTACTTCAGACAAGAAAAATTACAATTTTATGCAGAAGTTGATAGTACTTATTTGGCAGCAGCAGTCAGCCTATCTAGAGAGTATTTTCAAATTCAAACTAGGATAAAGAGGGCTGAGAGGTCTGTGGTCTGTTAGATACACGGAAGTGTGAAAAACAGAAATCAGCAAGATTCGTTGAGTCACCATTTTCAGATAAGAGCACATAAAACAAGGAGGGTAGAAACAGGACAGCTGCTTTCACTAGAAGTTACACGCTGTACACTAGTTCAAATTCAAATTGCCACTCTGTCAAGCATAAGCTTGATCAAATGATTATATCTACAAAGTATTAAATAATTCTATTCTAATTATATCAAGTTTTATTAAGGCAATCACAGGTGAGAAAAATTAAAACAATTTTAAATACTTCAAATAGCTTGTGAAATACTTTGAAAATATTTTTAAAATTAAAGATCTCAATTTGCATGTATAATTTCTCATTCAAATGAGCATCACAAATAGTGTTTATGCACTTTACTCAACAAATGAAACACCTGCAAGACAACACTCCATATTCTAAACTATATAACATTCCTACAAAAGAAAACCCTACAAACCAAAAGACAGAACATCAATATCATTCTTGATACCTACCTTTACGTTTCTAGGAAATTTTGAGACTCAGCCTGTACTATATATTGCTAGAGTCTGTGCATTTTTGAGAAGGGGTTGGGGGGTGGATTGACTACCAAAGAAAGAGATTAAATTTCCTCTAAAATCAATTTATTATCCATGGAAACAAGCAAACAAACAAACAAATCAACCTACCTTGCAATTCACTTTTAATAAGGCAACTTTCCATCATATATAAGAGAACAGTGACCATAATATCCAGCAGCTGACATTCTTCTGTTACTTGGCGTGCTAGTTCTTCATTGCTGAACAACTGAACACTGATATGCACAATTCTATTAGACATTGTGTCTGATTCATGGCTTTTCTTCAGTGTTTTCATAATAAAAGCATAATGCTGAACAAAAGTTTTGGTAAAAGCAATCTGCAAATTATAAAGAAATTTTGACGTTAACAAGCACCATACAAAAAGTTTAGCTTTCTTTCATTGTAAAATATTCCTTTACAAAAGTACAATCAACATATCCTAGGAAACACCAGTTGCCATGACAAACCAAAATCGATAGCCTAACTATTCCATGTCTAGTTTCTAGAAACAGTCCACGTGAAAAGACCTATCTATAGAGTGGGGTAACTTAAGCCTCCAATTTTATTACCTTATACCAAAAATCTAATCTTCTTATTCTATACTTTCCACACTAAAAAAGACCAAAACCAAAAACAAAAAAAACAACAAATGTTGACACAAGGAATATAAGGTCTCAGCATACCTGTGAAAGCAGTAAAGTTCTAATAATGAATTTATCCTAGATTTTTTACATCCTAGAACAGGGAATAACATCCCAAAATGATACACTATGAACAATGAGATTAGTGGTGCCTAATAAAGCTGCTTTAACTTATCACTTGCATTTGTCTATCCATGGAGTAAGGTTTTCATTCACCTGCCAAGGATGCCATTTCAAGACTGAATTTCATCTGCTATCATAACATTCTATATTTTATTAATAAATCTTTAGCACTTTCTCCTAAATAATTGAAGTCATTAGCAAGATTTGCTATTCTTCACACAACTGTTTGGGTTTTTTTAAACCAGATTGATATTTAAATGTATCAATACATATACATATAAATCTTAGTACAGTTTCTTGTCCCGCTCCATTAGCCTCAAATTGCATTGTAAACCAACCTTCTGCACTGCATATACGTGTGTGCATATCTGCCAGCTTTGAAATCACTTCACTTAGTACTTTAAGTTCTGAATTAACACCATCTGTACTTCCTTGGCTTAATAAAAGGAGATAACACAAGCTGTGTAGTGATGAAAATTTTCAGCTCAAAGTCTAAAATCCCCTGTCTATTCCTTCTGGAAGTATTAATCTTTCAAGAGTGTAAAATTAGCAATTTTAAAATCACCCTCAGGCAGCTCTGTTTTCACCAGACTGTATACAAATCACTACTTCATTTTACCTGCCTCAGACTCAGTACTCCCGTATTTTTATCATAGCACTACCATGTTATTCTCATTTAGAAAATATTTCAAAAAATATCATGATGCCATAACGCTGCTGTTGGTCACAAAGACTGTTTCTTCCAGCAAATATCCTCAAAAATAAAGTTGCTCATGCAAAAAAATGGACCAGGGTGGGGGTGGGGATGTCACTGCAGGAATCACTACAGAACTGCTTAACTTGCCCTCCTTTAGCTGGTTCACAATGATGGAAACCTGTATAATAATTGAAAGTGTCTTCTATTTACAGCACCCAGCACAACAGTTAATTCCTTTCAGCTAAAGCCTTTTCAGAACAATGTATTTGCAATACTTGCGCAGAGTTAATACAATATTATTCTGATATTCCAAGGCAGAACAATCTGTTGTATAATTTCCTTTAAATTAAAGCTTAATACAACTTTAATCACTGGCAATGACAGAAACATCAGGAGATTTACACTATTAATGTTAAACCTCAGACACAAATGATGCACCTGATATTTTAAGAAGTTAGTATATTAATGCTGCTAGTAAAAGAGTATACTTTATATATTACTTCTTCATATTGTATTATGTTTAAATAGGATTTTCGGGTTCTGTGACGTAGGAACTACATTTTACTTGTTTTACACTTCACTCAATTCAAGTTGATTGCAAAAACATGATCCTCCTCTATGGACTAATTTTGGATTTTTTATTAATGTATTTTAAATCAGCATGCATCAAAACTTTTTATGCCTCACCCATGTACGATAATGAATTTCTGAAAGTACTGTAGATTCACTATCAATATAACGTAATGATAGAGATTCTGTAATACACTTAAATAAAGACAAGACATCAGCTTTATTCCTACATTCACTTGGAAGTTAAACAAACAAATACAATCCGTTCCAATTTTGAGAGGAAGAAACAAAACTCATTTCCAGAAGTTAAAATGCTGAAATACTGTTGTAAACTGCAGTCCGTATATAAAACCAGACATAGTAGGTCAAATCAGTCCATCCAGCTCAGTATCCTCTCTCTGAGTGGCCAAAGCTGTGTACACAACTATGCAAAAATAGAGTGGAGCAAGAATGCAGATATTGACATAATATATCTTTCCAAATACTTACTCAGCTTCCAGCCATTTGCAAGAAGTGGCTTCTTAAGACAGACATGTTGTCTGTATTTTTAACTACCTTCACTGACTGATCACTCTATGATCTTGTGCAGCTTCTAAATTTCTAGCCTATGCAAAAAAAAAAGTTAATTTCTTTATCCAGCCTTTCCCTCTTGGTGGCCACCCAACAAACCCAGAACTTTCAGGAGCCTAACATCAACCCTATGTTTCAGTTAGAACTTGTACCACCCATGTTTATGTTTTCAATGCAAAGAAAAAGATAGTTCTGCCAGGTGAAAGCTTTGCTAAAATTAAGTTTCCAATAGAAAAACTGTTCTACAGAATTTGTAGAACACCATATCCAGGGGTTAGTGAATTCCTATTCCTGTAATAACTGCATCAACATTCACTATGGGAGGTGCCTGACAAGGCAGAGCATTTCTGATAACTATGTTTGTTGATTCATTACTCTATCAGATGCTTTTGCATTTCTTTACTTCCAGTAGTTCAGATTTCAGCAAGGCTCTGCTCTTGAATAGTTTACACTCTTCCTCTTTATTGCCAGCCCCTTCTTTGCCTTCTCCTTGGTCACATGAAGGTCAGTACTATTTCTCGGAATGTTTGTTTGTTTTCTTGCAGAAACCTTGTCCACACCGTAACACCTCTAATTTCTTGGAAGCTCTGGTAAAGTTCTCTTCTGTCTTCTTCACTTGTAAGTCTTCCAAGCTTCAAATATCAGAGAGCGCTGGAAGGGATGCCTCAGCCACAAATCCTGTAAGGCAAAGACCACACTGTTTGTTGTGCTGTCTCTCTCATATGCAAAAGGAGGGAGCTGGGGAAGAGCTAGTTAAGCCAGGGTTTTAGCCTACCCCTTTCAACACCTCTTTTCAATACTGGGAATCCTAAAAGAGAAGTTTGTTTCCCTATTTAAAAATAAATCTGTGCAACAGAGATTGCTGTTGGCTCACTGACTGCTGCACAGGGCATGGTGGATTCAGTAAACTCTACTACGTTCATGCAGGAAGTCAGAGATTTCAACAATTTCAGAGCATGCACGGATAGCCAGCTCTGCACTGTGTCTGGCCAGCTCACTCAGTTTATCAGAAAACAATCTAGCACAATTCTGCTGATTTAATGAGCTAAATCAGCTCATGAAGAACCAGGCAAAATGCACAGAAGCAGAGACAGAAAAAATTAAGACAGTACATGTGGTGTAGATGGATGGAAGAAAGTAGCAGAAAGCTGAGAGATTACTTGGAACAGTTTATATCCCTACATGTGTTCCTACTGTTTGAGAATCCAACATGATTAAACAGCAAACAAGCTTTTCCTTCATAAAAGCTAAACAGAAGCTTGAAAGACAAAGCATTCTTCTAATTCATCCCAAAATAGTATGTTCTCTCCGTACACATGTAAAAGGCAGAGCCACTCCTTGTAAATTAGCCACAATCCTCATAGACTTGTTTAAAATTTGTGCATCATCAACGCAGTTTTGCAACAAAGCACAGGTATCTTGGGAAAAAATAGTATTACTGCCTCCCTAGTATTGCTGTGTGATGCATTTCCTGCTCTGAGTTTCCTCACTCCTGAAAAACACCTTTTAGACAATCACAGCAATTAAAATAAACAAATATTCTAAAAGATTTCAAATACTTAGGATTTGTGCTAGTAATAAAGTCTGCACATCGGAATTAACTGTTTAATCAAACACAATATGCAATTGGTAACAAAAAAAAAAAAAAAAGGAATGTTTAAATAATACTTTTGTCTGAACATAGGGTATTAGTAGGTGGAAGATGGACTATTCCAGATAAAGGTGGCAGCCAGTAGAGGAAACCAAATATACCATGGTCTCCATTCCAAGCACATAGTGAAAAAGTATTATGAACACAGTAAAGAAAGCCATTGAAGACTGTGGCTTGTTGTCAAAGGAAAAAAGATCCCATGATCTTAAACTTAAAAAGGTAAACACAGCAACACTTACCAGATTCCTCCACGTACTGCTAGCAGTTGGATGTTTTTACAGGCAGGAGTTTAGCCAGCAATGGATCAGGAGAACTGGATGTCGACGTGGGTCTTCTCTATATTGAGAAGAATTCAAGTTTCATGGCAAGTGATCATCAGTGAAGAAGTCCTCATGTATTAGCTGAATCCAAGACCAAGATGAATCTATGCTGGTATCCCAAAACAAAATGCTGTCTTGACATGGACAAAGTATTGCTGAAAGCCCGTATCTCACTTTTTTCTTCATTGTAAGTTATCTTCATATCCTTTGCTTTGATACAGCAAGGTTTTAAGCGGGCACAAATACAGGGCTGTCCCATTATAAACAGACATTTTTGAAGAAATCTGCATGCTTGGACTTCAGGATTTCTTGATCTTTGCCTCCCAGCATGGATTGAGAAGGTCCAAAATATTTGCATGGCTCAAAGGTATGACATGATCAGAGCAAAATGTTAAGCCTGATTGCTATGTATACTTGGTCTTGGAACATGTAGAGCAAACAACCAAACCTGGCTGCACACCAAGACTTAAAACAGGAAGATGACATCCAGTCTCCACGACTCCAGGCAAGGAGACACTTGGTACGGACAACTGCTAAACCCTGTAAGGAAGTAGCTGGAAGGCTGCCAAAATCACCTAGGGCATAGCTGTAGCAAGAACACTCACACTGTAATGGCCTATATGGAGAAACCACTGCCTGCTGCAACAGTTGCAACAGGAATGAAGGCACTGCAACTATTTACCAGTCATACCACACTACAGAATCATTTAGTGCTGATCCACATCTTTTAACTGATAAAAATCCAATTTACAAAATAAAAAAAAAAACCAAAATTCAACACATGCAAATATGCACTAACAGCCAAAAAGGAAAAAAGCAAACCATGAGAACAAAATTAATACTGCTGCTCCAGAATTATTCATCTTGTTTCATCCACATATCTCTTCAAATACTATACTTTAGACCTTCTTAAACCTTCTAACCAAATACTAAAAACAAGGTAAAAGATCTACATTATTTTACTGCTTATTTTTCCAATATAAACATATGTGGTCTCATGCAAGGCATAATACACACTAAATATGTGAATAAGAAAAGACATTTAAGTTTGAACGAAGTAATGCAAGTACCTTATAATCTTGATCTGGCAGCATGTTGAGTAAGAAAGTCACCATCTTCTGTGGAAACTCATATTTTATTGTCCAAAATAATAATTCTTCTAGAAAACATTTATGCTTCAAAACATCCATGATAGATTGATCTGTATAAAAGGTTGGAGGAGGGGATGTGTAATATAATAATTATTAAAACTAAAAATAATGAAAGTACAGTTGCACTGTCTTATATAAAATTTAGGAACAAAAACTTAAGAACCTCTTGGTGTGCTCTGTAAATAATTATTTTTTTAAAAACACTGGGAAAATGAACATGGCCAACGCTGCACAGTGTCACAGTTTCTAACAATAAATAGGACCTCCCAGAGAAGTCAATGGAAGTTTTCAGCACAGTTATACCACAAAGAGTCCAGTCTTCATTGATTACATTGAATCGTATCACCTTACTGTAATAGCTCCAATTGTTATAATGAATCACAACAATTTGCATAATATTTACACAGCCACTTAATTGAGGGAAACTATTAGTATAGACTACAAGTTAGGTGAAGCTAATGTAGCAAAACAACAAAATACAATTTATGACTAAGCGATGAGTTCTATCACCTAAGAACACTTACGTTGTTTACAAAGCTCTAAACCAGCTAAATAGAAGCAATAATGTACCAGTTATCTTATTTTAAAGCAATATATGTACCGATTGATGAACAACAGTTTTTGGTTGGTTGGTTGTTTTTGTTTGTTTGCTTGTTTTTAATATAAAAATTATCATAATCAGATAATTAGGCACTAGCTCCTGATGGTAACACAAGAGACAGTCTCATCTTTCCCCATTCAACTCCTGACCATTCACTCTGCCCCCTTACTCATACTGAGAGTAGATCCCTGTGGAGTACCTACATAGGAATCAAGTCATCTTTCCATTGTGTCATGTGCATTTTCAAGCACATCAGTTTCATGATTGCAAGGCTGGCATAAACTGATCTCTGCCAGAATAAACTGTTCATGAAGCTATGGCTTGACAGAGCATAAATCACATTAACTCCATTTAAAAGAATTACTAAAATATAAAGACTCTCTATCACCATTCTTCAAGAAGTTGATTATTTATGATTTAAAACTACAACAGGCATTATTCACTCCTGTAACGTATAAGGACTAAAGCAAATAATAATAATAATGTTCCTTTATACCTAGAAATCAACTATACCTGAAGATATACCCCACACACAAAATCCCATATTCCAACGGGACTGTATGAAGTGCTCCCATCAGCACAGATTTAAGAACATTTAAGCTGAACATTATCTGGCCTTGAAGACTTGCCTCTTCACTGAAGTATGACAGCTTTAGGGAATGCACTGGATAGCTTTGTGCCTAGCCAAAGCAGGATAGCCATTTGCGCTTTTCCTAAGCAGGAATTACTTCCATTTTCCATTACCAAAAGGTCACAGCTCCCCAGCCAAGTGACCAATCAGCCCAAAACATCTTGGGAATTGCGAAAGATCATGAGAAATAATGAATAATTTGAATTTTAGGGATCTCCTCAAGACGTTAGCAAGCCACACAAAGACAAGAATATGTTTTATTCAATATATTCTACAAGCATCAAAATAAAAAATTACCTTCACAGAGTCATGAAAGATATTTTAATATTAAAATATTTTGTAAAGCATTACACATCACCTACTGCAGCAAACATATGATGATCATTTATGTTCTCTTCCTCGTTTCTTGTTAAGAAATTGCGTATGTGATTTTACTGCCCACAAAAGCTTAGTAGCCATGCAGACTGATGTCCTCTGTCCACAGAACAGACAGCACAGGTTTAGGTACATGCCAAATGCCCCTGAGAACACTGGGCATGAAGACAAGTGACACAACACCTTATCTGTCACTGATGTGTAACTTTCTCTGACACATATCACAGTTGAACAGTGCATATCAAATTCTTTATACAGCAGTTTCAGGCAGGGACGGAAGAATATATATCCGCTTACACCTGGTACAGAATTTAAGTAGGCAGAATGCTCTTACCCAACTTGGAAAATTTGTCAAGAACACTGGGACTAACATTCCCACTTTTGTGAAAAGCACCACATGATTTTAAATTTCTTTCAACAAATAAATAGAAAAATCTATAGTGCCTGTGGGTTTAAAATTGTCTTAAACATGAGGTATTTCAGATGGATGCAGGACACAGGTTTTAAAACAGAGTAAAAATTAAAATTCTCTCAATACTCAGTCCCATACCTGTATCAGTGACCCTCAGCATAAAACCTGTATTTTCTTTAAAGAAACCTTTTATTCTTTCCTAGTGCCACAAAAGACCCCATAGGCTGTTGCAAACATCTCTCTGGAATATGAGTCTTAGTATTCCAAGATATCCCCAGTATACAAATAACCTTCTATCAAGGCAGTACCACTAAAGACCTAGGATGGGACAGGGAGTCTGCTTATACGGAAAAGGTAAATCTGTTTTTATTCAATACTCAGTTTTCTAAAATTTTCTTTTCATACTCTTATTTTATACCCTATTGGACATAAAATATGAATACTGAAAACTTCAGAAAACTATTCAATATTTAATAAAAACAGATACTTACCTTTCCCCCACTGGCAGACTCCCTCCTCTGGGACTGATATTAGGAGCTATCAACATCATGAGCACAGTCCATGTTGGGATGCCTCAGAGGGGGAAGACTACAATCCTGGCGGGAAATGAAATGTTGAATTAAAGTACCACTTTTCCTGAAGTGCCACTGCTGATACTGGTTTTCAGATCTCGCAGCTTCTCAAACTGAGCTTCCTCCCTGCCTATTTCCCATAATCAGTTATCATGCATCAGAAAAACAGCATTTTTCCTTGCATTATCTGACTCTAACTTATCTTTTAGACAAGCTAATAGCCTCTAAAATTCAAGTAAGAGAGCTTTCCTTGGATATCTGTAAGTTTCCTGCATTTCTTCAAAACTACCACCTCTCCCATATTATTATCCTCAGCCACACACCATTTCTAAGATTGCTTCTTAACACCACCATTGCCAAAACACTGTTCTCTGCTTTTCGAGCTTCCCAATCTTTTTCCTTCAATCTGAACCACTAGAAACAATCAGTCTTACTTTTCCCATACTCCTCACAACACCTTCATACCTTTTTACTGACTTCATGAACCCTTGCACTCCAAACCTTCACTTCAAAGCCTTTCCAGAAATTTTATTCCAAGTCTTACCACAGCTTTTCACCTGAATGTTCTTTTCTCAGGGCTTGCAATTTCTTGGTGCTTCCTATGTCAGTCTCCTCATACTCATATTTAAAAAAAACAACAAAAAAGCGTTCTTTATTTAATAATAAGAGTTTAAATATTTTTATTTAAACACTTAGCACAAAGACATGTCAAGGACAAGCACAGGATAGGGCTATCTTGTCCATAGCCTATGGTCATTCTTGAATTAAAACTTGCACTGATCTCAATGTGAGTGCTGCTCATGTTGGACTAGAAATTGCACAGAGGACTAATTTCAATCTAGGAAAATAATGTAGTGGTTTCAAAGGAGACTTCATTCAAGTATCTTTTCTTAAACATTACTAGAACAGTACAGAAAGACCAACCAGAACCAGAGAGAGTAATTCGTGCCTGGCTGAGAACACAATCATACTGTACAGTGGCATAATGAAAAAAAGATTGTTAAGAACAAATACATCAAAAACTTCTTTGCCAAGCTGTATTGCAACCTTGCCAGCCACACATTGAAAATGGAATGAACTTTTAGAAGTCAACTTACGACATGAAGGTGACAAAATGACTGGTCAGACAGAGTCCCAGACAGTGGTATTCACTCAAGGGAAATCAAAGTTGCCAGTTACCACAATTTCACTTGCTAGTCTTTTTTAGACCTTGCTACGTTTAATAGCTGTCACATGCAGCACTACAGTGCTTGGGAAGTGAATTAATATCTCTAGTTAATTTTTAAGATAGACATAAAGCAAATATGATAAACTGAGATCAGTACTTCATAAATACCTTTGGTGGTGCTGCTTAGTTTCACCCTCTTGCGCTTGCCCACACCTTGGCTACCATCCTGGTCCTCCTGGGTTGGGGGAAGAGTTTAAAAAATTGATAATCGTATATTTAGAATTTTATTGCTAAGAGACAGTATGCTCTCAAAATTCTGGTTTAACTATAAAGCTAAAACAGAAAAGCCCTGAATATACTCTCTTACCAGAAAAATACCGGACTCTGTGCAACTCATTAGAAAAACCAGTTTTTTAAATTGCCTTTTCCCCCTCTACAGACAACATTATCATCTGCAAGGTCACATCTGTTTAATTAATTTTGTAAGGTTACTTGCTTTGATTTCTGAAACTGATTGCTACAAAAATGTTTAGCACCACAAAATTTTTAACTGTTGCACATCCAAGGTTTCACCATATTCATCTGTAGAGTTTGGGTTTTTTGTTTCCTAAAAAAGTATCAGCCAACCTATTGGCTATTAAATTTGGCAACTCGGACAATTAGCTCAACATTTTCTAATCAATATGAAGTTTTGATCCAAGAATATAGTATTTTTGACACCTTTAAGAGGTCAGTTCTAATTGCTGAATTCTAATTGCTTGTTCCGTACAGAATAACGGAAACACTTTACACAGGCACTTGTCATCTGAAGCTTTCAATGTACTCTGCAAATAAAAGAGCAAAGGTTCCAAAATGCAATGCAAGTTAAAAACATCATCACCACCACTTTACAAAATCTAACACTGGCTGTTAAAGAAGAACATGACATTACAGGACTATATTAAATGCTGCAGGGATTTTTACTAACAATGGTAGTCCTAATGAAACAGTGGAAATAAAGAAAGATTCCTACTGGATCTAATAAGATGAGAGATAACACAGATATCTACTGTTAAAAAAAAGAATCAATATCCTTCTCCTCTAAGCAAATGCCGTATTTTACTTCCAAACTTCACTGGAATGATAAAGAACCTGGTACTCAAGAAGTGATTATCCTCCCTTGGAGAGAAAGATTATTTATATTTTGTATCTAAGGACTGGCCAAAAGTATCATGCTAATGAAAGGTCTGAATTTTCCTATCCTTTCAGTTCCTCCACCTGAAAATTCATTTTAAGACAGACACATATTTGAATTCTTGGGTGTCCTGTGGTCTTTGTGAACACACACTACTTTTGTACTTCAATTGGGAGCCAGTCAGTTCTTAGGGTGTTGCCACTGCCCACTCCCATCAGAGGGGCTCAAGCACTCTAAAGCAAAAATCAGACCTGCTGAGATATTACTATGAACTGCAGGACTCTGCAATTTAAGTCTTCTGCCCTGAAGAAAAAGAATCTAAATTCCTGTAGCTAGAAAGTTGATAGCTGGAGGTCTCAAGACCTCTTTGCAGTCTCAGTTAATCCAGAGAGTTTCTAGAAGGGCCTTAACCAGAAAATAATGCATTTGGGTATACAAACTATGATTAACATCTTGGATTCTAGCCTCCAACACCACTGATTTGACAAACAAAATGTATTTCCCCTTCTATAGTATGAGAAAAAATTTAAACATGTAACAGTCGTCATTGTAACTTTTGAAGTGATTTCACTAAAAGGAAAAATTGAGTGATTTATGAGAAATGTTTTCTTGAGGACTCTTTTTTTCCCTCCTCAATAATGTTACACAGTTGGTTTCCACTGCTTCAGTAAGGTAGGATTAAATCTTAATGTCAAGTGCAGGAGTTCTAACAGCCTTGAGACAGCGAGTGCTAGGTCACATGGTGTCTGCCAAGCCCAGGGATAAAGAGTAAGAGAATGAGTAAGCAAATGTAGAACACCTTATTTTTTACCCATTGGATAATGCTGTATAAATATACCTGGATAACAGCAAAGATCTATGTAGATCTATTTTACCTAACAGAGTATTTAACAATATGCCTAAGGTGTGCCACATCTGTTGTAAATTCAGATAAACTTTATGTAATATTAGATACTTCACATAGATTTTTGTATGATTACATGAAGTGGCAATTGGAGTAACTATGTAACTGAGTAATAAGGCATTCAGTGCTCAAACTACAAGGGCAGCCCAATAGAGATATCCAATACAAAGAGGTTTATTTGTCAATGTGGTAAAAGCATTCATGCACTGGGTCTTATTTGATTCCTAAGAATATAAAAACTTCTTAAATAGGAGGACAAATTTAGAGAGGGCCTTTTTCCTCCTTCTTTTGCACAAAGGAAAACACAAGGAAGAAAAGCTAATAAAGGAAACTAATGGTGAGTTCTCTCCAAAATACCACAGGATGGAACACAACCCATTCGAGAAGTAAAGCACAAGTGAGCCTATACTGTTTTGGGGCCGTGGGGGACAGACAAAACAAAACAACCCACAACACATATATCAGGATATATCCATCCTTCAGATTCATTTTTAGCTTAGAACCACCTACTATCGTAGAAGTGAAACTAAATACTGAATTACACAAAACTTTTCAAGCTATTTAGTTCCCTGCAGAAGCACTGTTCTAATTTGTAGCCTATGTAAATTTCGTAATCTAGCCTTTCACCTGTGAAACAATGCTACCTTTAAGACTTACTTGGTAAGAAAGAACATTAACCTTTCTAGATTCATCTTAAACACCAGAGGAAGAAAATCCAGTTAAAAGTGTATTCTTGCCGCATTACTTAATTAGAACATAGTTTTACTCTGCTATAAGAGAGTATAAGGCATAAAAAAAGCTGTAAATGTCCTTTGTAAATTACAGGGGAGGGTAGGGGAGAGGAAGAAGTCATAAAACTAAACTTTTTCCTCATTTCTCTAGGAAGCATTTCTCTAGTAACATCACTTTTCTAATAAGCATTTCAGCCTTCCACCTGCACAGTTCTGTTCTGGATTTTGGAGGAAAGGACTGGACTTTCTTTTCAGCAATTCATATTTGTCAAGCAGACTATGATTAAGAAAAAGGTCATAAAATAAGAAATCAACTTTCTTCGGAGATGCACTAACTAAAGGTTTTTTTGGTCTAAAAAAAAGAAAAACCCACACAAAAAAATTTTGACATTATTTTTAATTGTATCCCATACTGTATCAATGTGATTTTATTAGAGATATGAAAGGAAAATTCAGAAGTGAAAATATATACTAAAAAACATTTCAATTTTGAGTGCTTATTGTTTTATCTGCATGTTACTTCATTCGTTTTTTAAAATTTTCTAAATACAGACTTTAAAACAGGGTCCTGTGCTTTTTCACAATGTACCTTAATAATGTTGTTAACATCTTAAAATTGATTCCAAGTATGTGAGTATATGCAGAATTTCTATTTAGAAAAATCAAATCTGTGGTAATATAATAAAAAACCTAAGTGTATATTTATACCCTGGAGATCAGAAAGAAAAGTCTCGCTAGAAAACAGGTATCTTTAACAAGCTGTAATGCAGTTGCTCTAATTCCTCACTTTTTTATTCATAAAATATATTTTCCTTGAAAAAATTATCTTTCCCTGATAAAAAATTCCTTCTCCCTAAAATACATCTCTATCTCTACCTCCCTCTTGGACTCCTTTCCTAAAAGCAATGTCAGTGATACGCAATCTCTCTTCAGACTCTTAACAACTTCAGTTTACTCCCCTCTCCTCATCACTTACAGGGGTAAAACAGAAAGAAGAATGCTAAGCCACTTTAAGTTTAATTGAAAATGCTACTTGAGGTGAACAACATTAACTTGAATCGTCGCCTTCTCTCATGGGCCTCAAAAGTTATGCTGTCAGCAGTCTTTCGTGGCTTGGGTTGGGGTTCTTTTTTGTCTGTTTATTTGTCAAGTGATGGTGAAAAAACAACAAGCAATACTTTGAAAAATGCCAAATTATAAATAGCACTGCTGAAAGTGTAACAGATGCTGCTGTGCTCGTGACAGAGGCAAACATGTCATACAACTGTTTTAGACATACATGAACAATTGTTTTTACTTCGGTACTTGTTCACATAGAATTCAATGTAAGCAAAATCCTGTGAAAAAACCTGTATTTTACATTATTTAAAGTTTGTTGTACTACCCTACCAGAATGGCTGCTAAGGCTTACTAGTTGAAATTAGGTTTTAAACAGTAGGGAAAAAAAAATGAGACTAAATTGATAAAGTAATTCTACCAGAATTTAACTTTCTTCATTAAATTCCACTTATTTATTACAGCTCAATCTAAAAGGAGATTCCCTCCTTTTTACTCCCACTCAGTATGTTTGGTAAGTAAGGTCAAGTCTACGCATGGGAATTTATCTACAGAGAAGTTCTCACTGCTGCTATCACCAGTTCAGCTGGATTCTCAAGTGCCAAAAACTGCTAACACCATTCACAGCATCACATGCTTTAAGTTTGCTTTAATCAAGCCAAACTTAATTGATAGTGACTTTTGAACTAGCTACACAAGTTTCTTCTACATTACATACATAAATTAAACCGAAATATTATTAGCAAAAACAGGAATTTTTGAAGAGGTCCTTAGTAAATCAAAGGCATTACATCTATTCCTTTGTATCTCCGTTATTCCCAATTATTAAAACGGAGAGAGTATGTGGTAGATAGAAGAGTTAAGGTCTGTGGGATTTGGCTGCAAGCATTCTCTCCATTTAATATTCTGTTGCAGTTCATTATAGTCTTTAAAAACAGTCTCACCTCATCTGAAGAATCCCCTTGTCCTGATGTTGCCGTAGCACCTGCTAAACCTTTTGAAATAAAAGAAATTCAGAGATTCCTTTCATAAGTCTTATACTGGAAAGAGAGTATTTTACGATATTTAGTGAGCCAGTATGAAATGAAACACCACATTAGCTTTCTTTAAAAGATACACAGCAGTGGACTGAGAATTTGGAGGAAGATTTCCAAGCAATACAAAATTAGAGATTTGCAAGTACTTCAACGTACTGAGTTAGAGACGTGTTCTTTCAGAAACTGCAAAAAGCTCTGATGGCCTTCAGTGATCAAAAAAAATTCCACAGCACTTTTGTAAGAATAGGTGGCTTAACTTAGTTGCAGTGACAAAATTCCACTACGAGCAATTTCATCTTGCCTACTCAAATTCCACTAATGCTATGACTGGAAAATGATGCTTAGTATATTAGCAACAAAAAGTTAATGTGTTTACCATGTCAATAGAATTAAAATGAGTCCTGTAATTTGGTGATGCACTAAGTAACAGGTAAGTTCTTAGCTTATTTTTTAAAAAAACAAATGTTAATGAAACTTAAAATAACAGTTTATATAAAAAACAGCAATAATCAAGTCTTCTCTTAAAACATTTTGCTACACAAACCTTGAACTGCTAATGTGCTAGTTCCAGCTCCTTGTTCCTGCACACCACATGCAATTTTATCCTCAGGAAATGCCAGTCCAGAGCCTTTCAAAGCAATGAGGTACTTTTCATGACTTTTCTTTGCACATGCATTCTCTCCAATACCTTAAATACATACGTAAAACAGCATTAAAGTACAACAGCAGCTTCTTGGTTCATATACTTCATATTTTGTACAAGCAATCTCAAAAATGGTCCACAATGTTTTAATAAGCTGTACAATTACAAGATGTAGAAGCTAAAAAGTTTTTCCAACTGATGAACTGAAATCCAGAAGACCTGAAACCTTCTCAGTTTTTCCCCCTCCAACACAGTGTTTTCTTCAAAATGATGTACTTCATTTCCAGTTTACCAGCATTGCCATCATTACAGCAAAAAAAGGATTTGTTTTGATATTTCAAAACAGTTGGTTTTGGAAAGAAAGGACAGGGACCTAGGATTTCCAATGGGAAAAAATAAAGCAACAAAAAACCAGTAATGGTAATATGCCAATGGTAATATTCTAATATTTGGAATTTTTCTTTCAAAGTTCAAGTTTTGACAGTTGCAATTAACGGAGTCTATTCATAAAGATATCATTTCAACTGTTTGACGAAGCAAAGTCACACTGCATGCTTGTGATACAAAATTTTCCCCGAAGAAATGGACTGAAAAAACCCAACACATTTGTTACATAAGGAAAAAATAAACTTTAGAGGAGCAAATTGTGTCAAGTGTTTAAGGAAAAGAAAACATTAAAAAGATGACAGCATCTTTTTAGCTGTGCACTTTTTGCATTTAAAGTCAGAAGGGGCAGGTTTTGCTCTAAAATTCACGGAATCATGGAATTTTTAGAGTTGGAAGGGACCTTTAGAGATCATCTAGTCCAACTCCTCTGCTGACGCAGGAATGCCTAGAGCACATTACTCAGGACTGCATCCAGGCGGGTCTTGAAAATCTCCAGAGAAGGGGACTCCACAACCTCCCTGGGCAGCCTGTTCCAGTGCTCCGTCACCCGAACCGTAAAGAAGTTTTTCCTTATGTTTGAATGGAACCTCCTATGTTCCAACTTGTACCCGTTGCCCCTTGTCCTGTCACTGGGAACCACTGAAAAGAGTCTGCCTCCATCCTCCTCCAACCCACCCTTTAGATACTTATAAGCAAGAATAAGGTCTCCCCTCAGCCTTCTCTTCTCCAGGCTAAAGAGTCCCAGCTCTCTCAGCCTTTCCTCATAAGGGAGGTGCTCCAATCCCCCAGTCATCTTTGTTGCCCTACGCTGGACTCTCTCCAGTAGTTCCCTGTCCCGCTTGAGCTGAGGAGCCCAGCACTGGACACAGTATTCCAGTTGTGGCCTCACCNTTTGCTTTCCCTACCCAGAAACTGTACCTACTCAGACACACATATTCTCCATTCCAAGAGTCCAGATAAGAACGCCTTACTTCCCATTCTCTCTCCACTTTTTTGTCTCAGGAAATCCATCATATAGCAGAAAAGAAAAGTCATTACCTTTCTCCCATTCAAATATTATTAAACAGGAGAGAAAAAGAGGAAGGAAATAGAATAAAGACAACTGTCTCTGAGGCAGCTTTCCTTTCAAATAAAGATTTGAAGATTGCCTGTTCTTCCACTAGCTGCTGCCCAAGCCAGTTATGGCAACTTAAACCTACAGTAATTACTATTTGTTCCATACCTATGCAAAGAAATTATGCAAAGGACTCAAAAAAGACACCTTCTAATTACAAGAAAATAAGATCGAGTTAATTTATACCAGGTGGTTTGGGGTTACTTGTGACTGTCCAATATTTTTTGATTCATTGTCTTTTGGTACAGGGTGGAAGAAATAATTGGGAGGGGTAGGGAGGGTTGTTTTTAAGGGGAAAAAAAAAAAAAAAGAAAAAAGGTTTTGCACAGAAGAGCAGGACAATGACCTTTTGCAAGATTCAGGTCTCCTCCAGTAACCTCTGTGACAGCAGATCCCAAAATAAGTTAGACATATTCCACTTTGAATAAGCTTGATATGCCTTATTTGAAAGTACTAAGCTGCCATGTTCACTTTACTTTAAAGAGAATGGATATATTATAAAAACTCTTTTGAAACGATGTAT
The DNA here is from genome assembly GCA_013397275.1 of Burhinus bistriatus. NCBI lineage: Eukaryota > Metazoa > Chordata > Aves > Charadriiformes > Burhinidae > Burhinus > Burhinus bistriatus. Next base: position 234,211 of record VYXH01005985.1, read on the forward strand.
CTTTATACAGTTATCTGGGACACAGAAGATAAGAGGTTTTCTCTTACAGGTCTTAATAACAAATTTTAGTCGCTCCTGAAGCCCACCCCTCTACTATCAACAACAACAAATCCTTAAAAACCATGCATTTTCCTGGGTTTTAAGAAGTCAAACAAAAACATGCAGAAACTGAAGTGATAAACAGAACTTATGCCCTTAAATCTTACATAATTTGAAAATTTAATTATTAGAAAGAACACAAACATACCAGAGCTAAGATCTTTGTAGAACTGTTGGCTAGTCAAAACCTGGGTAAGAACTGATCGCATTGCTCCTCCCATTTTGGTCAAGTCTTCTAGAAAGGAAACATGAGGCTCCAAAACCTGGAGGATTTTATGAAGGTCTTTCTCTGATGGCAAATCAAGAGCTGAAAACCACATAACAAGAACTTTTGGTGTAAATGTAATGTAATTTGGCCAAGACCTTCACAAGGCAGTACAGCTACAACTATCACAAAATAAATTAATTTATATATTCATAATGCTCTAAAATTCACATGTACAAGAAGCTTCAAATTAATCCTGATTTCATTTTCTGGAAGAACTCAACATAATGCTAGGTAACCCTTAAAACGTATTTAAGAAGCTATTCAGCAGAGAACAAAATCAAATCACCTATGCAGTAACTTTGTTAGGAAAAGATGCACAAAATTCAATGATATAGACTATAGATAGCATTCATGTATTCATGTACCATGTCTTCACAGACTGCAAAGCAAGAACTAAGATATGCTAGATATATGCAAATTTAAAACATACCAGGCTCATTATACCCCTCTCGTAAGTGCTGAATAAGACTAAAGATGAACTGTGGAAGAACTAATTCTGACATCATCAACAAGTCTTTCGGGACACATGGAACATTTGAATTTGACTTAATCCGGTGTCTTTTACAAAACCTATAAACAGATGAGAAAAATGTTAGCCAAGCACAGCTCAGCAGAGTTAACATATACTAAGAAAACCATTACTTTTTCCATTTTTCAGAGAATATATACTTTTATATTCAAGGTGGTGCAGAAATGGTATTCTGAAATTCCAACTACTATGTTCAAACCCATTTTGGTTCTGAGTCCAGTGAACTATAAAGTTGCCAATTTTTTTTCCCCTTGTCAATGTTCACATACCTAACATCCCAGTTTCTTCCCATCCATGTTAGAAGCATCTTCCATTGAACACTTAGAAGAATACTGCATTTTTCTTTATTAAGACACACTTCCCAATTCCTGAACAGCCAAATTGCAAATATCTAACTAAATAAAACAGTTCCTCTCCTTTCCATGAAGTTATCAGAGGCTGGCCTGATTCCTGAATTTCTCATTCAGGTGACTTTTTTAATGTCTTCTGACATTAATAAAAACAACTTCCAAAAGCGTAAGAGTTTGCAGGATCAGTATTTATTTCAAATGTATAGCAACTAAGATTTACTTATCAAAGAATGACAGAAACACCCTGCACAAATTGTGCAAATTGTTTCAATTAAAAATAAATGAAAACATTTCTTCTTTGGAGAATTCCTGTATGGTAGTAGTTGAGGCTTGGCTAATGCACAATGACATGAGGTTGAGCCAAACCCCGTTAGAGCAGACAAGAGTAATTTCCCACTGATTTAACACAAGCCTGACTCAAGAGCCACTAAATACTTTTCTGCTCCCAATCTATTTTTAGAAAGAACATTTACCAACATCAGAGAGTTATCTACCCATGTCAAAAAAGAAGCTAACAAGGAATAAAGAGTCTAAAAACACATCATACAAGAGTAAACTACTGGACAGATTCACTAGATTTTACCAGGAATTTTTCAACACAAAGGTTCAGAAATGGATTCAGCTTTGTTTGAATATGGAAACTGTTTTCTAAATTTATTCATGTCTTCACTATATTTGCTATGCCATATTTTCCCGAAGAAGCCTGCTACTTTCTACAACATAAGCCTTTCTTCTTTGAGGACCCTTAAAGTAAATTTAGGACACATATTAAAAAAAAAAAAAGAGAGAGAATACAAGTCCAGCAATTAAGATGGCATCTTCACAAGAAGGGCTAGCATCTTCACATGACTAAAGACTATTTTGCTCTTACACATTAGAGATGACACTTTTTATTAAGAAAAGGTAAACAAGGACAGTACTAGCCAGATGATTTGCAGATGATACACAGCCTATCCATCCCCCAGGGGGGTAAAAGTGCCTGACAGAAAGAGCTCAGTGATGACCAACAATGATCTGTCAATTAATACACAAACAGATAGCTTTCACTTTTGTCATTCACTTTTGCGAACTACACTCACAGAAGTTATAAAAAGTCATTCACTTTTTCACTTTTGTATCATCCACTTACAGAAACCTGAACTGCCATAAATCATAAATCTAGCTTGATCTATGCTGCAATATGGTACCTCATTTATTATCTTAAAGGTGTTTGGTTTCCCTTTCACCACTGTCCTTATAAAAGATCAAAAGTAAATAAATACTTCAAAGACACACAAGGAAAGAATTACTATGCAGTTTGTTTTAAAATCTTCTCCTGGTCTCTTCCGTGTATTTTGCATTCGTCCAGAAGACATTTTCACCGGTTATGATCACAAGCTAAGGGAGCCACAGTAACAAAATGCACACGTAAAGTAATTTTAAATCCTAGCTTCTGCTAAGCACAAGGCTTCCTTCCACAGAAAATAAAAAGCTCTGCTCCCCAAGAAGCCTATACCAGCATACCACTTGTGAATCAGCCTATGGATTAATTATCCCAAATTTAACATACCCTGTAGCTGAAGGTTATGAATCATGTCGTCTCTTGAGATTCCCAAGAAAGCACTATTGATTTACAAAGTGTGTTATTACTACTATATTAATATAGGTTCTGGAAAATCAAGGAAGAACCCAAATTCTATTCACTGTAAGGAAACATCCTTTCACTGTCACATGCACAAACTACAGCAGTTCCAAACAAGGAATGATTTCTAGATACCAGGCCATAAACCTTAAAGTAGGAATGCCAACGTCATTTTACAAGATGAGCCATATTCTATAATTATGGTTCAAAGGCTGCAGTATTAAAGTATTGCCCAAAATCAATATAGTATTGTAGCTGTTCTTTACTATTGTAGCTGTTCTTAACTAACAGCTAGAAACGTGTACCTGGTAAGGATCCAAGAACATGTTCTTACTGACATGGCTTGCCACTGGACAAGCTATTGGCCATACTGAATTTCACGAGCAAGAATTAATCTAAGTCACAATGATCCAGAAAGCAAATGATCAGATTTTACTATTTACAAATCAGGATGAAGAAATCTTACTGAGCCGAAGTTTATGATACTCACCCATGAGACTGTTTTATGCTGACGTACGGAAAACCACTCCTGCCACTGTATGGTACTTCCACAATCCTGAAATACCGATACTCTGTTCTACTCAAAGCTGCACTGCCTTTACAGAGGGCTATACAATTCTTCCACAAATATTGACCAAAACACCAGACAGTGACTTGGAAGATCTTCAGAGTTAAAACAACAGCTGTTTTAACTCAAGAAGAGCCAGAACCCCAGGCTGTGCCAAGGAAGAAACAAGTTGAAACTCCCTATACAGACAGAAAGAGACACCTGTGAAACTTCTCCAATGGGTTACACAGTCACTGGACAAACAGCAGACAAAACTATTCCATAATCAGTCCTTAATACTTCTAAAAGAGCTTCCTTACCATAGCATCAGTTAGAGAATTGTCTGTCTACATAAATGTACATCAAAATAGGGATTTAATGAGCAACAAAAATGAGCATTTTCCAAACCTCTTCTGGTAATATCAAGCCTCAGAAATCCACCACTTGGAGCAGGCAGAAGTATCTAACAAGGGTAATGAAAGGTGGATATAACCTAGGTAAGAAATACATTTTTTCTGAAGAAGCTGAAAAATAAACATACCTACGGAGAGGAAGTCTGACTAGATAACTGACAGATCACCTTGATCTAAATTTTATTACATGATTTCAATATTGCAAAATACTTTTTCCAACAAGCCTATACTTCCTATTTAATCTGTAGTACTTCATATTTCTTGTGCTATACAGTCTTCCTCGTAAATATTTTACTATTATACTACAAAGTATTTCAGTGAAAGTGCCAGTTCATTAGCCAGAGATATTCAAGCCCTATTTCACTGAAGGTCTAACCTGGAAGGACTAAAATACAGGTCTACAAGGAGACAAAAATCATCATCTTTTTTCCTTCATTCTTTTCGCTGATTCAGAGGTGTATTCTGGTGTTTGTTTTCTATGCAGTTTCCTACCTTTGAAATGGATTTTTCACAAAAAGACAAGGCTAATTTTAGCAAAAGGAGAGAATAACACAGTAACTTGCAATTAAATAAAAACAGAGCTTTAACAAGCAATCTTGTCCACATGACTTCAAATAGAATTCCTGAAATTTCTTACTTTGCATTGATATCTTATTTGTAAGATGTAGAACACTGTGGACTTCTACATGAGTAAGGAATACCATGCATTATTAACATGACCAGTATTAATGTCTTCTGAGCAACCTCCACTTTAGACTTTCCAGATTCAGTCCATTCTCTCCTACTATTTCCATCTTTAATAATTCTACTGTGAATTTCCAAAATGTATTTTAGAAGTGGCTTCAGGTAAAATAACTCCTTTCCTTTAGGCTACACAACTGCTTCAGTCGAACTAGGTCAGTCCTGCCACAATTCTGTCTTGAGCCCTCTTATTTGTTCCAGCATTGGCACTCGATTGATCCTGTGCTAAAGCAGCTCAGAAGCTAAGCTTGCAGAATTTGTTTACTTTTTTACTCAAAAAAAAAAAAAAAAATCATTGGGCCAGCTTAAATCCACCAACAGTCACAGACCTGCCTCCTTGGAAATCATACTGAAATGCCCAAATCATCCTGCCATCATCCCTTTCCTTGTTCACCTGACAGGCAGCAAAACATAGAGAACAAAAAAAAAAAAAAA
>VYXH01005985.1:239256-249386 GCA_013397275.1 Burhinus bistriatus
AAAAAAAAAAAAAAAGCAGAAGGATGCTGTCCTGGCCAACTAGCACATCAAATAGATACAAGGCTCTCTGTGAAGCCAACTCCTCCACTTCAAAGTAGAATTTTTAAACTTCCCCAGTTATTACAGCAGCTGATAAATGCCTTCAGTATTAGCCAGGCCACACCTTTACAGCTTTTGAACATTTGCTCAGCCCTCCTTCCACTACATCCCCCAGTGTCTCAAGTTTCAGTTGCATTCCAGAAACTTGACATAAGTTCATGCATACAGAGAGGACTATTTTTAACCTCACTTTTCTCTCACTGTTTTGTCCCCTGCCTCCCCGTGTTTGGAAGTCATTTGTTTTAAACTGGATCACAAAGCTGTCAAAAGAAGGCATCTGATTTTCACAAGTCTTACAGTACTACAGCACTACAAGTGCCTGACTCCAACAGAAGCCTTTAGGGACAAGAATCTGGGACCCAAGTGACAGGACCCAAATGAAAACTACTGGAAATCAATTCCTAAGCAAAGAAAAGTAAACCTCTACTTGATTCTTCAATTCACTAACAATAAGTCATATGTAAACTGAGCTTTTTTTTAAGACATTACATACATTACATACTGTATACCACATGACTGAAAATGCCATGTAATGTTTCATAAAGTATTCAAACAAAATGAGTAAGTTTTGTAAACAAGAATTCAACACGCACTTTAAAAATACCATGCATTTTGTCCCCACTGTAAAACTAACATGCAAATACTATTCTTACATACACTGAACCTACAAAATAGATGCAAAATCTTTTTTGAGTGCTACAATTGTCTCTCAAGTGTTCTTGTGAACTGATTTTTCATTCTTTATGTACTAGTAAAGAGTGTTTAAATGTTTTTTCCTGCTTTTGCAGTTCACATATTAAAACAAATCTTAATTCAGAACAAAATATAACTTGCATATCTTGATGAAAAAGGACTTTGATGTATTGTAGCCTTGCTTTAAGTAAATCCACTGTCCCTAACCAACACACACAATGGTAACTGAAGAAATGCAGAGAAATAAACTAACTGTTCCTCCGAAAATTAAGTTTTGTGTGTTTCCCCCCACACACACCCTACTAATTAAATTTCAATAGTTAAACTCCTTTCACCTGCACAACAGGCTTCCAAAAGTGAATCAACATGATACTGACTTCAAGGCCTAAGCAATGACAGCTCTTCTGCTCTTTACAAAAGCTGCAAGCTACAGAGAAGTTCAGAGACAAAACCGACTACTTACATTTCTGCTATTAAGGACTCCAATAAGAAGCAAAGCCAACTGGAAAGATGTCAGTCTAACCCTTCTAACCAGGAAAGCTCCAAAGTAGAGACACTAGAGTCAATAGTGGAGGACAACGAAAGATGGCAGAAGAATTAACAGCTTCTCAAGAAAAAACAAATAAACCAAAAACCCAAACAAACAAACAAAAAAAACAACAACCAACCACCTTTAAAGGACATCTTTCCAGGCCCTAAGCCTCAGTAACAAAGCTGTTTGGCCAGGTTAGGAGGCTAGAAATCACAGATTAGACTCTTAGAAATTACTCCAATCCTTGCAGAACAGCAGGAAGAGAGGCAGTGAGTCACTAGAAGCACTGAGCACCAAGGGAGCTATACTGAGCACCCTTCAGCAAACCAAGCTCTCCAGTTCAAAGAAAAAGCTGGCAAAGCTCTGCTGAAGATGGTTTCCACTATTCTCTCAGTCCTCAGACGTTACCATCTTGTATAGCAGAAAAAACTACAATGAGTTTCATTAGTATACAAGTAGCCACAATCAATCAGAACCAGTAGATTTTGCAGTTTCAACTGTGAGACCGTAGAAATACAGTGAGAATGAGAAGGAATGTACTTCTGAGTAGAGCTGAAGCTCAGCCTGTGTTTGAATAGACCCACAGAATTGTTGAATTTGAGCATTTTGATAGACAATAGAGCAATTCAAGAGTAACACAATCTTCTGCTGCAAAAATGTTGTCTTTATAAAAAGGGTGGATGCTTTGGAATATAATTACTACACTGTAATTGCATCTAAGTACAGTTTACATTCACCTAGTCTGACTGAAAAGTCTCAATTTACACACAATTTAAAATATATTTGTACAATAACAGACACACAGCTAGCTAACTTACAGATATAATATCCATTCTCTTTGGTGCAGCTTTTTCAAACATCACAGTGATTGCAAAGTGAAGCCCTTACAAGTTAAAAGGTCCTCAGTTACGCTGTTAATGGCAATATTAAGATTATTTAAATTATATTAATTCATCCATTTGCCTGTATGAATATGGTCTCTAACCATTTTATCCAATAGGAACTGCAGCCTTTTCAGTTGAGAAAAGGAACAGTACTTCTTAAATAAGCAGTTAATTTAGTATTTCACTGTACTGAAGAAGGCATTGATGAAAACACTCTTCAAACTCACGTCTAAAAACCAATCTTCATGAAGGTTAACATTAAAAAAGCCCACAAGAAAAATATTTACATTCAAAATTCTTTCACAGCATGGAGTCTAAAGGTATCTTCTATTTTATTTTTTTCAAATATGGACATGAAGAAAGAGAAATTAAGATACAATGCATATTCTAGTTCTGAATGCTTAATTTCATAATTTTTAAGATCTAATTTTTCAGAGTTCTTAGCCCTACATAGCATTCTCAAAACAGAATTCCCAGCTGACTTCAAAAGTAGGTCTGAGAAACAAGCAGACCACCAAATAGAGTATCTGGTCCTGAGCCCTCATCAGAGCTATCTTTGCTTGGCCCTCACTCTTTCCAAACCATTAGTTCACATACAGTCTCGCTGCCCAGTTGCTTTCAGAGTCCCATTAATTATCTACCTCAAAGCACATGCACAGTACACCTTCTATTTAAAGAAGTACACCTTCCATTTAAAAATCAAGTTTCCAAAATAGAGTTAACAAAAATATTTTCTGGCTAGGAAAATTTTCCCAAGAAAATTTAAACAGGTCAAACATAAAGCACGTAACACTTTCGTCCAAATACTTCATTTGACAAAGTTCTAAGCGACTGCAGAGTGCTAGACAAATGTAAAAACAATCTTCATTTCTTCAGGATTTGAGCAAGATGTGTGGATTTTTATAAAAGCTATCAACTTAAGCTGAAGATACCACTTTAGTCAGGCCTCCAACAGACAAGGTGAATATATATGCAATTTGCAGTTTTCTTGGAAAGGTAAATAAGCGTCCATGGTTCACGCATTTCATGCCAGAGCTATTATTGCTGCAGGCGCTGCGCAGAAGCAGAGAGATGCACCCTGATGAACGCAACAGATTTCACTATATAGTCCTTGTTAATTGTAATACCCAAACGGCTATCTCTATTACTTCAATGTAAAGAAAACTCATCACACTATTTTCAAAGCTTACTACCAGAACCCTCTATAGAGGTGGGCACCTAGGATACTATTATTTAAAGTCAACTGCAGGTGTCAGATACCATTCCAGGATTTTTTTTTAAATATAAAATTCCTGATAATCTGCACGCAATAAGGAAGAATGGCCTGAACTCTGAATCAACCTATATTCATTGTCATTAAGAAATCTCTAAGAGACAAAAGCTCTTGAGGAATGTGGTCCCCAAACATACACCCAAAATCACGTTTATTCTGTTGCCAACAGATCCATCGACAGCTCCACGTAGATCAGATATGTACCAGACAAATAACGCTCCACCCTGACGTAGCAAACTTAGAATCCTGGACAGCTGATAGTTTCACAAAAAGGACAAAAGGCGCTTTAGAAGTTGGTGGGATCAAAGCAAAGGAACTGAAAATCAACACTGGTTAGCTCAAATCTAAACAAGACTGTTTCCACAGACCTCCAAAACACCAGTTCTTCTTCAACTGAATATATACCAACGTATAGTACAAAGCGATAGACAAGTCATACAATAAATAAGCCAATTTCGGACAAGGCAAGATAAACAGCAGTTACTATCTTGTGAGCTCAATCTTCAGAGTACTGTTCTGTTCTTCAAACCAGACTGGCCCTATCACGAAAAACTCTGGGGTAGAACCATCATTTATTTTAAGTTTGTTCAGTGACTAACACAGCAAGAGTTCAGGCTTCTAAAAGTTTAAACTTATGGATATTATTACGTTTGAGTGTCTTATTGATGCCTTTGAAACAACTGCACGTTACTCCTGAGGCATGTATAAAGTACATGGCATCTAGTCAGGCCACAGCTCTGAAAGCAGTAATACAAAATTATCACTTGGCTGTTAACCACTTGGAAAACATCACAGCAACTAATTTAGAGGCTGACGTAGTCCTAATTAGAGACATTCTTAAGAGAAATCAAGACAGGCAGGTTTGTGAGCTGACTGTATGTCATGATGGACTTAATCAACATAGTGATCTGAAATCTTTTTTTGCTTTCCAAGGATAAGACCTAGCATGAAGGTCTGTGAAAACTACTGAATGTTATTGCAGAATCCTAAGCAGCAACACAAAATATTGAGTTTTAGGTCTGGCGGAGGTGGGGAGGAGGGCAGAAGGAATCAATTATTTATAAATGCATGGTAACTGTGGTTCTTCGAAATGCTGTGGTCAGTGTGAACCCCAATATGAATTCCTGTACCTTGTATGTGGAAGAACAGATAGCGGAGGTTTTGTTCTGAAAAGTCACACTCACCAGAAGTACATGACCATGGGTTTATTCAGACTCTCATGCCAAGCTAACAGGCAGTACGGCTCAGGCTTCTCCTCAGTCCCTTCAGCCAAAAGTCCTTGGTAGACCAAAGGACTTCAAAAGCAGAGAAGCTGCATGGAGTTGATAGAGATCCTACAGAACGTCATTTGTACCTGCCCAACAATCCTGAACATGAGGACGTTTTTACATAGCTTCATAATGCTCACAGGCTAAACTCCTTGACAATGTGTAGGGTCTCAGCCTGCTGATAAAGCATCTGTTTCAACAACTTCTTGAACTCTTCCCTCCTTGATGCTGCATTATCAAACCTAGCCTAGGACCTGGAACTGAAACCTTCTTGTCTACTGTTGAAGAATACAATTGACAGAGCCACACTGGAAGGGACAACCTTGAAGCAGCAACATGCTACATGTACGCTAAAGAGGTGATTCGCTGTTGCAAGACACTCCGTAAAATAATCAGATAAGCTACTTAATGCCAGTAAAATAGTTATTACCTGTATGTCCCAGAAACCAGCCACAGGCAGATCTGACTTTTCTGATCTTAAGCGGATCACAGCTGCTACAACACAAGATGATACAAGGGATCTTGCCTGATGAACATGCACAGAATACATCCAAAGGTAACAATTAATAATAGCTTTCTCAACAGCAAATTTGCTTTTTTGTTGTCACTCTATTTGTTAAAGCTTTCTCAAGTCTAGAATAGGAAAAAAGTCCTTTACTCTTCGCAACAGAAAGTAAAAGAAATTGAACATACTCTTCCATAGCTCCCAAACAAATGGCACAGCAAGGCCGTTTCTATTGAAATGAGTTCCTGTAAGGAAGTGTCTCTGAAAAGGGATAAAATAAGGAATCGAGTTAGAAGGAGGGAAAGAAGGATATGGGGACAGAGTAGCAAAGGTCATCAATACTAGGTATCTACTGTTCAAAATTTAAGTTTAATTAGAACTATTCAATAATACTTACTGCGTGCAAACATTTTAATGCACTGGAAAGAGTCTCAATTCTAAATAAATTAAAGCAGAAGAAAATAAGCAGGCTAGAAACTAAGAATATACTTCTCATACTTGTTGGCAGCAAGAGGAGGCAAAGAGAATTTTCCAGCCTTTTCATAAGGGATCATGGTAGACCCAACAGATACATCAGCCCCCAGGAGAGACATAATGAAGGGAGGGGAAAAAGAAAAGAAAAAAAAAAAAAAGAGAGAGAGAAGTCTGATCTAGTGTGTAACTCGGAGGATAGGATCTCCATGAAACCTACACTAGTGTACACTCAGCTAAATGGACAGATAAGTATGCATCATTAGAATACTGCAGAAAGCTTAGAGCTAGGTACCTGAAGGTGCTTTTGAACACACAGTATATAACATCAATCTGTAACAGTTACCTTTCTTATATGGTTTTTTACTTCACACATGCCTATTGGTAAAGAAATGGCCCACTGTTGCAAGTGGAAATTGATAATTTCTGGGACCCTTTGATATAAGTCACAAGAAGGCAACCCTCTATGTCAATGGAGCAATTGGTTGCAATAACTACCATCAAATACTCAGCAAACATCAATGCAAAAGCCTGTTTAATGAAATTCTTAACCTGGCTTTTTGCCTTTCAGGATATGCAACCCTTGATGGAGATATTATTCGCTTTGTACTGTAATGCAGCACTAAAACATCTGCTTCCCACATGATTAATTTAACAAATAAGTCAACACACAGTGAGGCATACTCAGAAACAGGACACGGGGGAATGAAATAGCCAAAGTGTAGAGGCTCTCTAGTATATCAGGTTATTGTCTACAGACTTAAAGGGGAATCAGAACAAGACAGCCACAGAAACAAGATGGTACTCATCAGTAATATTACTGACTAGTTACACTCTTATTACAACCTCATGGCATATTGCTTTCTTCAAGCTTATTTTATGAACTATCAAGTTTCATTATAACACAAGATCATCTACCAACCAAAAAAGACTCCAGTCTGAATTTTCCCCTGTCCAACTGCATGGAGTCTTTTTCCTCCAACAGATGAACTCGCCTGCTGAACTATGAGCATATGTCTACTATAAACGCTTTAGAATGGAAGATTTTGCCTTCTTCAACACATTATTAATTATCTCTGATGGAGATGCAAAATTTCATTTGCCCATGGCTCGATACCATATGGGACACAACTACAAACTATTTTCACCTACTGACATATCACTGGATCTTAAAATCTATTAAACCTTGCCACAGCTAGAGTTTCTAATACTTGGACAAGCAGCTACATTTACAAACTTGGATATTTTCTAAAGTCTAAATTACATTCTAGTAGATCAGACCAACTGCAATTAACTTAATCATCAAAAACACTGACATTTGCATAGGAATCAAAAGGTTCAAAGTGTGACAATCTGATTTTTCTAAAACAAATGAGAATTACACACGGTACCTAAAGCAAACCAGGATCCATCTACTACGCTATACTCCAGCCTCCTTATATAAAGGCATCAAAAATAAAAAATTAACACTCCGTTATCTCCAAAAAGTAAATTATAGACTTAATTAGTAATCAAAGATTAACACGCACTTTCTTATATACCTGCCCAAACCATCTCTAGATTTACATTAGCCACTCTAAAGGAAATGAAAAGATATTCCAGATGGTAAGCTGGAGACATTTCCTTTGGAGCAGACCAGTTAACTGAGACTTCATCAGAAGTATTTTTTGAGACGCATCAAATAAAGAAAACCTCTGAACATGAAGATCAGATAACAAGAACCAACAAAAACAAACTACTGTTACCATAATATTCGTATACAGTATCTACACAAAATTTTAACTGAGCAGGCAGATGGTAGACAAAGTTTGTAAGTAGGCTCCACATTTGATTCCCTTGCTATTAATAGAAGCCTAGGCTATGGTGGCCAAGGTTATATCAGGCTAGACACACTCTGGTTTCCTGAATCTACCATGAAGGCCTCCTAACTTTAACATCTAAAGTATTACCTTTGTAATTGTGCAATTGATTTGTATACACAAAGTTAAATCAGTTTATCTAAACGTGCTGCACTGAAGCAATTCAAGTCAATAGGCAAAACTGTGTGTGTGTTTGCACACATTAATGTTTTTACATTGGTTTAAGCTTAACTTTGTCTTCCACAGCAAAGTTTCTAGTTCACTTAATTGCACTGGCTTAGCATCAATTCTTTAGATAAGCAGGAGTGACCTTATGTTGAGTGCAGGCACCCCACATACTGTCATGTACTGTCCTCCTCTATGTCAATGAGGACTGGAAAATCTACTGCTCAACTCAAGAGCGTTGTTGGAATTATTTATCTAGAATGATCAAACCTCCTGAAGGGCCCTACCCCACATGCAAGACAATTTACTCTCGAATCCTACTATTAAAAGTAGTAAGTAGGGTATATACAATAGAAATGAGGAGAATATTCTTACTCCCTCAGGGTTTGCATCAGTTTACACTGCAAATTTAACAGTATTTTTTTATTTCTTCTTTATTAAACCAGCTTTCTTAAAAAAGAAAACTGTTTAAAATAGAAGACAATTGTGAAAGCTATAAACTCTGGGATGAGAGCAGTATCAGAAGTCATTTTAATATTTACCTAAGGTAGTTCAATTTGTCTGTGCTATTAAAATCCTACCACTAAGAGGAGCCCTAAATCTGTCCCACAGTAAGCACTAGAAGAAGTGACATTAAATTTTTTTCTTACTTCTCAAGATCAAGGGGAACTGTTACTTCAGTGATACTGAGGAAAGCAGAATCACCAGAAGCTGAACTGATAAAGAAAGAATCACTTCAGGAGTAGCCCCTTGAAACCACTTAAGATCAATGAAAACAAAAGCAGGAAAAAAATTCTTCCACTGGCGGGAGTCCACCAATAAGAAAAGATTCCACCAAAAATGAGGAATTAAGAAATTATGAAGGCAGACAGTAAGAGAAGCAAAGGGTAAAAAAACATAAGAAGAAACAAAGAATGAAGCTACCTCAAGGCCTAGGGCAGGAGAATAGTGACTACAGACACAAAGAATCAGAGCCAAGACAACAACCTTCAAGCAACACAAAAATGCAAAACTAGTGAAATCTCTAAGTAGAAACCAGAAGGAATCGTAAGATACAGAGCGAGTGATGCAGAATTATACACTGTAAATGTTAAAAACATGAAAAGAACCAAGGAAAATGTTTTAATATTTCTGTATGCTCCTAGTGTTTTCTGCTGGGTATGCCACAACTCAGGATTTACTAGGAAGAGATGAGATGGCTCTCATGAGGAGAGAATGCCATCTCACCCAGGCTAAGACAATCAAGCCAGGGACTATTCTAGAAAGCTAGTCAGAAGAGAAGCCTCACTCAAGCACTCCAAATTGTCTTCTGGTGAAGTCTTCAGCTCCCTGGTGAATGAACAGGAACACAGAGCTCCAGAAAGACACCCAGTAGTGAAATTTGAAGTTTACTGGCTAGGTATCACCTCCACCCAACAACTGGTTGACCGATCTTTCCTTTTACTGTTGAGTACAAAGGGAACAAAGAAGGGTACAATGAGGTACCACGTTCTTCTTCTTCTGACCAGGTACTTAAGTCTTGCCTCCAGCAGATCTGCACGCTTACAGAACACAAAGGACATCTGACTTCCCAAAACCCCAGCCTGTTGGATCCATCCAAGAGTTACCAGATTCCCTGATTTAAAGCTGAGAACAGCAAAAAGAGAAGGCAAGAGGAACTGCAGTCTGGGAAAGGACAGAAAAATGGCTCCCTCTTACTCGATCTGTTCACTTCGGCATATTTGCTCACACGAAGTCCAAAAGTATTTGGACAGGCTTTATGGTTAGCTGTGCTAGGCCAAGGCAGCTGGCTGGGAGCTGACAGGTACTGCCTCCTGTGCACTCCGCTTTATCAACTTCCTTGAAGGCAGGCACTCGGTGCAAGGGCAACGAGATTTGCATAAGCGTCCTAAAAAAAGGCACAGGCGCATCAACAAAGAAGGAAGCCACCTCGCTGGACCCCCGCCGGGGCTGGCGGCCGGGAGGGAAGGCGGGGCTGACCCCCCGCTCAGCCCGGCCCGGGCGCCGTTTCCACGTCCGACCCGCAGCCAGGCAGGGAGGGAGGGAGGCGACCCAGACGGAAGCAGGTGCCCCACTTACTCCCCACCACCCTCCCCCGGCGCGTAGGGAGGCACCGGGCAGAGGCCGAGCTGCGGACACACCTCCGCCGCCCAGCGGGGAGGCCGCTTCGCCCGCGGGGGCCGCCCCCGCCGGCAGGTGCCCGCCCGCCCCGCCGCGGCCGCCCCGCGCTCACCCGGCCCNGAACATGTTGTAGTCGTGCCCGGCGTGCTCGCCCTGGTGGAAGCACTCGGCGCACAGGCTCATGCAGGGGGAGATCCCGCACGTCCGGCACCGGTAGGCCACGAAGTTGGCCGTCCACACCAGGCCGCACAGCGTGGCCG
>VYXH01005985.1:254055-275063 GCA_013397275.1 Burhinus bistriatus
TTTTTTTTAAATACCTTGCTACCTGGCTAGAATACAAGCAGGCACTTAATAAAGCTCTAAGGAATATGTATTCTGCGCAGAACTAGAATTGAATTTCTTGGATTTCTTCCTGGACTAGATTTTTGCCTTCAAGCAGAAGTTACGTACCTTTCTGCTTCAAAAGAAGATTGTTGCTGAGTAACAAAAGCAAAGTACAGGTCAGTTCTCACACAAAAAAGCATCCTGTTCTTATAAGTCACCTAAATATTTTTCTGACAGTTGTTCAGCTATCTTCCCATTTCTTAAATAGCACCAGCTGGATGCTTTATACAATCATACAACTTGAGCCATGGAAGTTAAACAAGTGCTTGAAACGCAACTGCATTTCAGCCATCCGCTTACTGTGCAATGTGGTTGGCTTAAATTTTTCAGTCATAATCTAGTCCAGAGGTCAAAACAGTTAACCAGTCAGGGGGCAACAGAGGTGTGCAATAGAAGAAATAGAAGAACATGGCTGTAGGCTGTAAGTCAATTGACTAATAATTATTCTAGTGTAACAAGTATTCTTTGTACTGTTCACAGAACTTAGATATGACCTACCAGCATCATACAAGTTCCATAAGAAGAAATCAGTAAGTATAAAACCTAACATAACTGAGAAAATGCTCTATCTTGTACTAGGCAGGTAAATAAATCCTATTTAAGGAAATTTAAGTTTTAGGGCTATATGTTCTGGATAACGAATGCTCACAGCACTTAAGAGAAGTTCCCTCTGATGGCATCAAGTTCCATTGCTGTTACTACATTTTGTAGTTGAACAGGGAGAAGAGTCATTGTAATGCAAGTCAAAGCTATACACAAAGATTAAAGCCAGCACTGCAAGTAGATGCAAAAAAGCTAAAGGTAGCCTCCTTGACTCAACTTTTAAGTTATTTTCTTGATCCTGTCTGCACCTGGAGTTTAGACCAAATTAAGTAGTGAAGGCCAGAGCAACTAGGATTTTACAGCTGTAGCATTACTTCAGGGTTCTGTGCTCTGCACTGCAAACAGCTACAGCCAGTGAAATCCCTCATAGAACCATCTTAGAAGCGGCAGGAGGAATCTGAGCACTTCATCCCATAACAGAAGATCTCGCCAAGATGCTAGAGTACGGCAAGTTCCTGGATGCTGAATGCTGGCCTAGGAGACATTTATGCCATTACCATAGGGGAAACAGAATCCTGGAGTAGACTGAGCAAGATCTGAAGATTGTTAGGTATGTTGAGTAGCAAAGACTAGAAGTTTTTGTCAGCTGTACCTATTCTTTTGGTGATTTGAACTTAAATGATGGAAGTCTGTCCTTCAGCTTTGCTACTTCACAGTTACAGCTTTATACTACATTAACATCCAGGCTTCAGCAGTAAGCAGTTTTAAGTTCTGAATTTATTGGCAGCTGCTTTTTAACGTAACTGCAAGATTACAAAGTCCAGAACCTTTTACATTTGAATGAGGTGCCAGAGAAGTTGAGAGGATCTGACAGTATAAACAAAACTATAAATATAAAAGAGTTTTTCCAGGGTGGTATGTTAAGAGTAAGCATGCTTCTTAAACAACAACAAAGAAAAAAGCTGTAACCCAACAAAATTAAGCTTTCCTCTCATTGTAGGTTGACATTGAAGTGGATTTCATTAGATTTTCTGCCAAGAAACTCCTGAACTGAGGCATGTCTTTAAAACCTATTGAGAATGGAACAATAAAACCAATTATACTTTTTATTTATTTTAGCATTACTGATCTCCATCTCCATTTTCTGTTTTCAGTTGTTTTGGTGCAGGTTCTTCTTTTTCCATTTCCTCTAGTGGTCTCTTCTTGGGACTTGCTGGTTCTGAAAGATTGAATATGTAATCACTTATGGTAAAGGAAAGCATTTCAGTATTACCTGAAATCTTCTGAAAAAAGAGATGCTTCCTACCATGTAAGTTCAAGGATGAGTCCTAGTTTATCCAAAGCCACTGCTATGCTACAGGGTTTACTTATTACTGTGACTTCAAGCTTTTAGATGTTCTAATACACCAACTCTGAAGAGCTTCTTCCCTGTACAACTTTACAGCAGGAGGGCAGGTAAGAAGATTAAGGAATACAATCTAACAGGAGTAGATTTCACTGAGTTTTGTTTAAACAAGTGCCATATCTAATGAACACAAGCCTAGCTCTTCATCTTCCCCAAGCTAAATACCAATATGCAGAACTATCAGTCTTCTCATATCCTCAAGGAAAAAAAGATCCCCACTCAAGAAACTGGGCCTGTACAGTTGTGTAATGTTGCTGACAACTACCATCCTTCAACGCAGAATGCTTTAAACAGCCCTGCGGTACAGCCTCGGCTATCTAGGGATTATTTTAATATGCTTTTTTGGACAGTTCTGGAAGGAATCGAGCAGAATACCCTTAAAGTTACTTTACTGATGCTGACAGAGGACAGAAATACTACGATGTAGGGCCAAACTGAAATACTTGTAAGAAATATGGGTACTTCTCCAGAAAGTAGCTCTGTGTACTAAAGAAGCTGCCTCCAAGTGCACAGCATGACGTACCTGTTTTAGTATCATCTTCACCACCTTCTTCTTCGTTCTCAAACTTTATTTTCTTACCCTGAAACTGTACTTTCGCTTTGTGTGCACCTTGAGGTATCTTTCCACCTCTTCCTTTTCCTTTAATTTTGCGTCCTGTGGGGATAGAAGATGTCAGTAACTTAGTATAATTTGTCTTTTAACTGGCAAGCCCAAAAGAGTGCTTCACAGTTAGTGTTTAGTATGTATTCAGTTTACAGTTACTTTTACACAGTGCCACTTCTAGGACATTATAAATGCTTAAAGCAGTAAAAGGAGCACCTTTCGTTTTCTGTTTCAGCAATTCTTGCTGATCTTCCAGTATTTTTTTCAGAGCTTCTTTCTCTGCATCTCCTTCTATCACTTCCCATGTAACATCCTTGTTCCGAAGCTGTAAGTTCCCGTTATGAGCTGCTTTGGCTTTTTCCAGAGCTTCTTTTGCAATATCTTTAAATAGGATAATTCCCTTAAAAAGAAGATAGCATTTGCATTTGAATCTTACTGCGAAAACATTCAGTTAGAACGATGAAAAACATATCCTCTCAGGTACTTCAGCAAGTTCATTACTCTTGCATGATGTAAAATACGTCTAGACTGAAGCAAAATCCTCAGACTGTCCTAACAAACATTCTCAGTCTCAGTTTTGAACTTACCAACTGAGAAGGCTGGAACCTTTATCTGTTCTTTTGAGAGAGTTTAAGGGAATAATTTAATTCTCTAAATATTCTGCAATTCCATAAGTCAAATAAATTCTTATTTGATCATGTAACAGAACAAGCATTTAAGCATTCAGTTTCAGACTTTAATACAGAGATCTTAACTCCTTGTCCAAGATTCTACTGACCTCCTTTGCACCTCTGACAAAGTGTATCCATTTGATTTCTCCGTGATCAGAAAATACATCATGGAGGTCTTCTCTGCATGTTTGATCATCTAGATCACCGGAAAACTTCAGAAGACATCCTGTCTTTTCTTCCAGAGACTTCTAAATGAAATTTAAAAAAACCACACAATTTTACTGAAGAGTCAAGCTTGAATATTCTTCCCCCCACCCCCCCAATCCTAAGACTATTATAACAATAGTGATAAATAAGCAATTGAAATCACCCCTTTTAGCAACATCAGTAACCCAAGCATTCTTGCTACATAGCTTACTTATGCTGATGTCCAAGTCTTGCATGGTGTCCCATTTCTCCCCCATCCCTTTTTAAAATTTTCTTTGCTTACTATAATACATCTATGTGGAACTTACGACTCCTTTCCTGTAAGAGTTACACACTCTAAATTCTACAAAACAGTTTTCTGAAGGCTGACACATCAGGTTGAAAGTCTATATAATCCTTACTGGATTCTTCAAATACCACAGAAGAAGGCCCATCTCAATCATGCATTTAGGATCACTTCTGAACAGGTGATCACTTGCCTAATAATTTAAATTCAGAGTACGATCCTTAAAACAAAATTAGTCTCTTGAAATTAAGATTAAATACCATGACAAAACAAAGTCTTACTGTAGGATAGTTGGAAAAGCTGAAGTGACTTTCTACAAAGTGCTCTATATTGCAGAATTTCAAATTCTGAATATTCTGTATGTTAGCTTTGCAAAATGTAACTGCAGGAGCATGTTTGTTATTTGTGGATTGAAAATCCACACAAAAGGAAGCACTACATAGTTTTCAGGTATAGAGATTTAAGAAATCCATACCATTTCAGCATCTGCTGCTTGTTTCTGTTTTTCTTCTTTTTCCCTGTGGAAAAGTTAAATTAGTTAAGAGTTGGTTCAAGTATGGTCAGGTGAGCAAAACCAGGCACTCAATTGATAATGACTTACTGTTTAGCTCTTGCTTTAGCTTCTACTTTGTTTTGTCTCCTTTCTTCATTCTTCTTTGTACAATACTCCTCCCTTCAATAGAATATAAGCTAAGTTAATAACCACTTAAAGTATTCCTTTGTAAGACAGCAGTAGCCAAGAAACAGTTGAGATTGTCTTTGGGAGTTGAGATGCTAGCATCCAAAAGGAACAGCTATCAATACCTGTACAACACTGTCACTTCTCAGCTCAAGCCAGGTTCTTGTCTAAATCCACCCTTGACCGTTATTAGTTCATACATCAGTGAAGTAGACTTACTTGAAAAGTACTATCAGCTCTGTGTCTTTGTACTTTTGGTTTGGGATCTCTGTAAACTTCTTAGCAGATTCAACACTATCGAAAACTGCAAATATTGAGCCCTGTTAAATGGAAGAGACATTCAGTGTTAAAGTCATTGAACGGAATGTTGTCCAGGGGGGATCCCTGGCCCAGGTCTAACTGTTCATTGCAAGAGCTACCTTAAATGTTCTCTGCAATGTTCTCCTCATTTGAATGTTTTCAACTGGACCTTTATCCTCAAGCCATTCTTTGATATCATCAAGAGTTGCATCTAGTGGAAAGCCTTTCTGCAAGACAGCAACAAGCTTCAATTACATGTAACAAATTGACACTTAGTCAGAAATGATAACCTATATAGTATGAGTTAATTCAAGCTTTACTTAGATGGTTTTCAGACAAAGTCATGCAGAACAGCACAGAGCAAATGAAGTTTACTTACAACATACACAGATCTGTTTTTAATTGCAGCCTTATACTGGTCATTTAATTCAGGAAGGGGTTTGTTTGGAGATCTTCTGATTTTAGTTTTGTCTTCATGTATTTCCATTAAACCAGTCTTGGACTTTCTTAGTGCTTCGACAATAACACTAAAATCTTTTGAAAGGCGACTTAACCTATTGAGGAAACAGGCAGGTTATTACAAATATACAGACAAAGCTGAAGCCAAATGTTAAAACAACAATAGGAGTTGTACATGCAGACCAGAGACATTTGGCCCCAAATACAGATAAGCAGCTGAAAGTTACCCTTCCATCCACATTATCTGTACTTTGTTTTACCTGTTGAATTTGATCATTACTTCTAAAGGCACCCAGCCATCATCTAGTTTGATCTGTTCCTTTAGGAACTTGTCTCTTGGTAGATTGTGATTGCCAAAATAGTACTGCAAAAAAGAAAGGGGAGGGAGGCAGGGAGAGAGATTTGTCTTTGAATGTTCAGTCTCAAAAGCTCATTTTTATCTGTCAACTTACTGCAGTGGACTGAGACATACCAAAATTCATCAACCTGAACAATTAGAAATTTTGAAATTATTACTTCCTGCTTTAACACAATACTTTCCCAAAAGTTAGCTGTAACACATAAGCTGTCAAAAAACCCAGTGCTTCATCCAATGGGACTCGTGAGGCAAAGGTAGACTGCAGTTTTGTTTAGGAAAGGCACAAAGCTTATTCTGTTAACATAATTGTTCATCAACCTGATCAAGCTCTGCGGAGTCAAAAGTCAAATTTGTCACCAACAGATTCCAGTTTTAATTCTTATTGAAGGAATGTATAAGCGAGAATATTGTTATTTGCCACACCAAGAAACCATACATGTGGACTAAAGTTGGAGTGTTTTCACCAGTATCATTGTGCTTTAAAAAGTGCAGGTTTTACAATACCTCCCCCTCTCGTATACCTCAAACTCACATTGACACAAGTCTAGCTTTGTCAATTATTTTTCCTCAATCTCTGTTTGTGGGATTTTTTTTTATTTTTTTTTTCATAAATAATGACTACAGCTCCATATGCTAATGGGGATTCACTTGCAGCTGTATTTTTGTCCTTCAGGAAAATGTTTTTGTTCTAGATGTCATTTTAAGTGATGTGCTCAGTTTTCCATTGTAGCATAACCCTCCAAGCCTCCTGACAAAACTGTCAAGGTGAAGAACTGTCCTTTTGATTATGTTAGTAAAAGGATGGAACAGAAAATTGGTTCTGTTTTACCTCAAACCAGGACATTTCTAGAGTGAGAAGTACTTAATCTAAAGTAGGCACATAAGTTCAGTTGTAATTTGTAGCAATAAATTACAAAGCTGTAAATCATAATAGCAAGTTATGCAATGTGCTAATATTTTGACCAGCACAGATTCCCAGGTAGGAGGATTTTTCCCCCCCAAAAAATTAAGCCGTATAGAATTAAAATGCATCTTCCTATTTGCATAGATAGAGTAACCCCAGTGAACATAGTAATAAACTTATTCAATGATACATTCACTTGCTATAGCACCTAAGACGCTAGCAAGTTAAACCTTTTGTGTTTTTAAATGGTGGTCTTACAGGCAACTCTAGACAAGTACAACTTCGAACTTAGACAACAGTTATGAATTATCTTAAAGTATTAAATACCTGTCATAGACCCATGACACACATTTTTGTAAAGAGCTGAAGATTCAAGTCTAACTCGCTATGAAGTTAACTTCCCATTAGCCAAGTCCCTACCAACAAATGGGTCCAAAACTACATCTTGGTCCAGGTCCCAAACTATAAATTGAACTTACCTCAATTTGCTGACAGATTTTGCTTTCCAAAATAGACATGTTTTCACCATCTCCATTTTCAGCCATTTTCACCAGCTGTGTTGAAGAGAATATAGAGCAAAGGCACTAAGTATTGAATAGTACGTTCTACAGACTTACATTTATATAGTGTTGCATTTCACTACAGCCTCATCTAAACAAGGTAACAGACAAGTTCTTTTGGATTTTAGTCATGTATCCCATTTTAAGAAAAATGCAGTAACAATATGTTCTGGAACAGAGACAATCTGCTGGTGCACACTGAAACACAGATTGAGCTGGATAGAGGAATCATCCCTCGCCACCTTCCGTTTCGTCAGCTGGTCTCAAGTACGCTGTTGAGAGTGAGCTGAGCAGAGACAGCTGCTTTGTACTCTTCTCTAGTGTAAAATACAGACCAGCCTCCACATAGGCTGTATATGCTTGCTCCTTTTGTCTGCACCTCTGCTATTTTACCTGCCATAATGAATAGTGCATGGATTTCTTGGACCAAGTTTTCTCTTAATACAAGTTGTTAAAATAAAACTTGTGGCCTTTTGGCTGCATGCTGCCAAATCACCAGCAGTTCTACCCCAGTTAATGAGATGCAGATTACACAGAGGCAGCATGTCTGAGATAGTATAGTTACAAGGGAATCTGTTTGTAAAGCTGTTGACTTTGCTTTGGTTTTGTCATGTAGAGAGAATCCCCTCCTCAATCTGTCCAGGGTAGCCTGGCTTTTCTAGCCTCGCCAAAACCCACACCAGTCTGAAATATGCAGGACAGCCGTCTTCTTACTGCTGGATACCCACGAAGCCACAGTGCTGTGAAGCACAGTGGAAGAACACACGCTTTTGTCTGCACCTAGCTTCTGCCACCTAAACTCCTTCAGCATTGTTATACCCTTGAACACCCTGTCTTTCTTGCACTTCCCCAGCTCTCTCAGTGCACCACTGTCCCAGTCTGCCTCACTCCGGGTACCAAAATACCTGGAACCAGCAACACGCTTTCCACATAAGGCTCAGCTCCCCTGCTAAGAAGAGATGAAAAACAAAATCTATTTCCTTAGCAGTATTTTCAAGGTAAAAACCAAACTGTACAGAAGTGTAAAAAACACAAGACCTGGGACAAGTCCTTCAGAGTAAGTCTTACACCTGGAAAAGTTTTTCTAAAAAGCACCCATTCAGCTGCAAGTAACAACAAACTGAAGGCAAAAACAAGAAAGTCTCAAGCTTGCCATACGTGGAATTCAGTTCTGACACTGATCGAGCTCTAACCTATTTAGAATAAAAGCAGAAGCAGCCTTCTAGTTTCAGAGAAATTCTAGTCTTGCTGCACATGCTCACTTCAGACTCTTTAGCTCAGTCACTTGGCACAAGCTAGTCTTCTGGATCCAACTTCCAGATCAATAGTTTTCAGTTGCTGCGCAGCAGTGAAGACTGATAAAAAGCTTGCTCCATTGAACAACAATCACAGTCTGAACAGCATGCAAAATCCTACATAAGATTTTATTAGAAGTGCTTTCTTAGTAGACCACACTGACTTGTTCCTTCTGTGTGCCAACAGTCTGTATCGGTACCACTCAAAATGAGAACAAGTTAAAATAATGCAAGTAGGCATGAAATTTAAATTACAAATGGAAGAGGACGGTCAGGCCCTTTAACTAGAACAGTTTGATCCCATGCTATATTAGCTAGATCATCCCAAAAGAACTCTCAAGTGGATTTTCGTCTTATCAATCATTTAGTTTCAAGGTCTGGACAAAGCTTAGTTGCAGGCTAACTACTTTTACCATTACTGTATTAGAGTGAAAGGCTTTATTTAAAAAAAAAAAAAAAAGTAACATGGAACTGTTATTCATGCAATGTGTGTGTAAGTGGTTTGAGCCTTCTGAGCAGATTCTTGCATCAAAATAGACCCCTATACTTAAGGTAAGGATTAACTGCCACCACTCATTATCACAGACGTTACTTTCCCAGTTGGTTTTTGAGTAGGATCAGTGCAATCTAAAAAGGAATTTCTTATAAGAGGTATTTAAATGATAGAAACGTCGGCTCCTGAACCTTACGCCTATGCGAGGAGACCATCGGTTTGTTCTAAGACACTTTTCTACTGCTATAGCGACAACACACCCCTCCACAGACACCTCCAGCCCCGCGGACAAGGCTCCCGCCCAGCGGACGCCTCCGCCCGGCCGCAGCATGAAGTGAGCGCTACCCTCCGCTCCGCTCCGCTCCGGGCCTGGGCCCCCGCCCGCAGCAGGGGCGGCCCCAGGGCGAGCGCGACGCCCCCCGCGCTCCCTCACCCGCAGCGCACCGCGAGGCGCTCCGGGCCAGGAACCGCCGCCGCGGCGGCCCCGCTGCGAGCCAAGGAGCGGCGGCAGCTCACCCTGCCTCCGCCGGGCAAGGGCAGGGCCCCGCGCCGCGCTTCTGCCCCCGCCGGGGGACGAGCGGCAGCACGTGCTCCCCCGCCCCNGGCCCGCGGGGCGGGGCGGGGCGGGACAGGACAGAGCGGTCCAGGCCCCAGGCGGGAGGCCTCGGCTTCCCGCTCCCCTCGGCCCCCGGTGCCCGCAGCCCCGCCGGCGCGGGCGCTCCGCGGCGCGGCCAGAGGAGTCCCTGCGGCCAGAACGATCAGGGAAGCAGACACGGGGAAGCGCGGAGATGCGTTCGCTCAGCGCGACCGGGAATGCAGGAGCAGCGGCGGTGTGCCTCGCACCGCGACGGGCCACAGCCTCCGCACGGACGCTCCTTCGGCGGTTAACGAGAAAAGTAACTTAAAAGCTTGTATTTGTACACGGATGCTGTATTTACATTTATTATTACAAACATTTGCTTAAGTACTACAGATGTGTTGTAGACATCTGTAGTGCTACAAACGGGGGAATCACAAAAATTTTCATAAATAGTACTAACTTAACAATTGATTCAACTTCTGTATCAGCTCATTTTCTAGTCTACAGAAAAGCTACCTTAATACAGGTCTGAGAGCACAATAATTCAGTGTTCACATTCAACTATTATTAAAACGTACCACACAGATGGCTAAAACGTCCCCTGCTCTGAGCTTTGCCCCTCCCGCCAGAGGCACAAGTTACTGACCTGGAGCCGGAATCCCTGTTCCTCTCACTGAATCCATATTCCTGCCTGTGCTCAAGACCCGATTGCCACACGCTTTCTTGGGTTGTGCTACGGACATGAGCTAATTTAAAAGGGCATTGCAGGTTATTGTAAAAAGTAGCACCAGTTAAAATTTAACCGCGAGTCTGAACTTTTACACTCCACTTATTCTAACCCATTCAAAAAAATCTCTAAAAAAATCAGGACTTATTGGAAGCCCTAGGCAGTAATCTCATTGACTTCTGTTTACAGCAGACCAGCAGGTACCCTCCTAGCATGTCAGAACGAAAGGCTTTTTTCCACTCGGCAGTTACACAGAGGAGCAGCGTATGGCTCACCCGCAGGGTGCCCAGAGGGAGAAAGTGGACTCCAGCTTCCAGCGCCTGTGCTCCAACCCCGGAACAGCGCTGGCTTTCACCAATATTAAGCACCTAGTTTAGAAGCAGCAGAGAGGTGGATGCTGGGAGGTTTTTGTTAGTCCTCACCTTGTTCTTGCATCGACTTAGGACTGTCAGTGACAGGATACGGACCGGAATGAACCTTAGGGCCAGCCACGAGCAGCTGTTCTATGCTCATGTTTTTTGACAAACATGAAGCTTCATGGGTACCTATTTTGCACTGAAAAATTACATACACGCATGAAGTTCACTGCGGTTTCGTTCAATACAAAGGTCACCTTTATGCTCCTGCGATGTTGACCTTTAAATCTCCACCTGCCTTTGAACAATTCTCAGCTGTGGAGATTTCCAGGAGAAACAAATTCACCTTATTTCTTTTGCCCACCTGCCCAGCCCACACATTTCAAATAGCATCAAATTTCAATTCCCCACACCTCTACTGTTTAGAGTCTTTAAACAAATTCCATTGGATTAAATAGCTCTCAGCAGGATGGCTAACAAAGTAAAATGCTGAATCCACACACACATGAGCTTCTGCCATAGTAAGGTGACACACAAAGACATCAAAACAGGAACTATACATACACCACAGAACTTCACATCAAAGCTCAGGGTTGAAGTGCTGCCTCTGCTGCCAGCAGTCAAACGCAAGTGAGAAGTAATACAAAAATGTGAAAGAACAAAAAAACATTGAACATGCTTATGATCAAGAAAAATATCATAAACTCAGGGCCTGGAAAGCTGCTTCCATTATATCTGATAAACCCAATAAAACCAAAATTTCATTTTTGGTAGCAGTGCTGGTGTAGGAAATTCCCACCACACCCTACAGCAGCTCTGTATTGTCCCTGCCTCTCGTGCGGATGTCTAACAGCTGTTTCTGCTGTCATTTTATAAGCTGGATTGGGGCACTGATCCAGGCTAAAAGTGCCTCTCTGCTCCCCATGGCATTTCTTTATTTGGATCACCGCTATCAGGCCGTGTAGCTCCGCAGCAGCTGAAGCAGGACCAGGTGAGGGGCAGAAAAGGCAGGAAGGAGCAGGAACACTCCTCACAGCCACCTCCTCGGCACTGGGAAGGCTTTGCCATCTTGTACTTTCCATATAACTCATGTACTTCCTTTCAGTCTCTCTCTCTCCCCCCCTCTATCCTGTTCCTAATTTTCATAAAACCTGAAAAAAAGGAAAAAGTGTATTTTTAAGACCTACACCTCCCTGTAGAACGTGGCCGAACCCAGACAATTGAGTGCAGCATTAGAGGAAAGCTGACACACGCACAGAAAGACAACACAGTTGCACCTTGCTCCCTCAAGGAACCAGGCTAATAAAAAGAGCCACATATTATCTATAAAAACTATGAGATGAAAACAAATCCTAAGAAGTCACTGCAATAACGATTCGGTCAAATGCATTTGTGTTACTACCTAGATGGCAGGATGCAAAACAAGGACTGGTGAGAAGGCTGGGGATGGCAGGGTCAAAACACCAGCTATTTAAATGCTATCTACGGATTCTGCTGTTAGCGCCGGCACTGCCATGCTGCA
The DNA here is from genome assembly GCA_013397275.1 of Burhinus bistriatus. Classification (NCBI taxonomy): domain Eukaryota; kingdom Metazoa; phylum Chordata; class Aves; order Charadriiformes; family Burhinidae; genus Burhinus; species Burhinus bistriatus. Next base: position 266,086 of record VYXH01005985.1, read on the forward strand.
CTGGGACCCTGCGGCGGGCATCTCCCAGTGAAGAGGTGACAAAATGATGACCTTCCTGCCCATCTCAAGTTGCTTTCTAGACAGAATTTGAAGATCTCGTATTATCTTTTGTGAGAAATAATAAATAAATCCAGTGGACCACTTAGCATTCAATTTCTCCATGCATAACATATTTTGACAAGTTTCTTCAGTTGTACCTTTGTTCAAGTCACAGTTTAGCATTCTAAAAAGACCGAATGGTATTAAACAAAATAGAGATTGTATCTCAGGGGGATGTTAGCAACTTTCCAGTCTCTCTCATTTCCTCCTCCCATTTCACAAAGACGTACATCTTAAATTTGATTTAAAAAATAGTTACCATGGCAAGGCTTTTCTCGGGGAAAAAAAAAAAAAAGTCTAATCACCAATGCCTATGCATCAGCCAAAGAGCCCATTGCAAAGCCATGCAGAGTCTTTTATTATTTCTTACGGGCCCTGCCAGTGTGAGAATGGCAAAGTGAGCACTTTTCTCAAACCGCCACATACTGCAGAGCACTGTTCCCCTTCTGGAAAACTAGTGCACACTTTCGGCTTGTGCTCTGGGGCTACTGCATGACATTTCTTCCCTCATCCCCAGCCTGTGCTCTTCGCTGTGGCATCTGAACGTAGAATTAGAGGCATCCTGTAACTGCCCATGATTTCTGGATGTGATAACCTAGTTATGCCAGTGATATTGCTCTTACATACCACATGCTTAGCTTGTGGCAATGAACCATTTCTATAGCTACCTTTGGAGCATCAAAGATTTCATCTTAAGCCCAGTAGTCCATAGAAATGCAGAGTATTTTGTTTGGCTTTACACATCTTAGCACCAGATCATAGTTCCACCCAGTGATTAATGAAAACAAATCTGTTTTTCACAGTAGTTCCCGTAGAGCTGCACAAAGTATTCTAAGAGACTCATTCGAAAAGTTTCATGACAAAGAATTATTGGACTGAAAAAATATATGGAAGTCTTGTTACCACATTTGTATTTCTGAATTGTTTAAAATAAACAAATTATACCTAGTTTTTAATGATGTGTGCTAAGAGATTGTATTAGACATCTCATTCATGAGGTAATCAGTGCTATTATGAATACTGCATCTGTTGTTTTCTATCACAGCAATATGAAAATTAAATGTTTACACGTTATACACACAGACACAGCCATGTGACCGCATAGCACTGGGAAGATTACCTACTGCTTCCCATTTATTCAGTTCAGGGTTGTATTTCTCAATACTCTGCAGATACGTTCCTTTTGAATAGGAATATCCTCCTGTTACATAGATGCATCCGTTCATAACCACTGCGCCACACTCCATCCTTCTCTCCATCATGTGAGCCATCTGCTTCCACTCGTTTTGCTCTGGGTCATAGCAGTCCGTGATCGTGGTCTGTCCACCCACAAAATAGATTTTGTTTTGTAGTGTAATTGAACACAATCCGTATTCTTCAGGAAGAAAGGAATACAGTTCAATTCAGCATGATAATATTAACTTAAACTGCAGCTACATAACAAACTCTGGGCACCACTGAGGGTGGCTGATGTTCTTCACTGAGCTTAGGAGACACCTCAGGATTTTCTGCTACACTTGGTAAAAGCAAGCTCAAGGCATTACAGAAGATACAGACATGAGCACCAGTACTTAGTAAGAATTGCTTTAAAAACTTACTGTTACTAAATGTAGAAGATAGAGAAAACGCTTTTAAAATTAGCATCAATTGTTCTTGCCAAATGCCTATGAATAGATTTTATAGAAAGTTAGTTTGCTACATTATTTAATAGAATGCAGCCATTCCTTAGTTCAATATTTATATAATGATTTCTATAGAACAGATGCTTGAAGAGGGTCTTCCCTTCCCCTCTCAGAGCCTGGAAATGGGAGATGATCCCATTGTGGCCCTTGCTGCCCTAGAGGCATTGCTCCTTCTATTAGGAACATGCCAGAAGCTCTTAAGTGGTCTTAAAGACTCCCAGATACAAGTAATCAAATCAAGCTCTACCCTCGTTACAGAAATTATTGTTTACCTGGATGCGGACTTGTGGTGACTATACTCCACTCATTGCTACCTGAATGGTACCTCTGGATTTTATCATAGGTACAGCTTCCCCTGTACCCATAGTGACCTCCGGTTACGTAGATGACTTCATGCAGGACACAGGCAGTGGCATTTCCAACACCTGTACACAGTGTGAAAGTCACAACACACCTTCAGACTGCATGCAATAACCATGGTCACTTCCATCCATAATCCCATTTCAAATGACTTGTTAATTAATATTTTAGGATGAAATTCTATTTGCAAGTACTTGAATGAATGTGAAATTAAATAAACTTGTCAAGACACCTTATTTTATCAGCATAAGTCAAGAGTAATTAAATAAAACGGCAGTAACCAATACATACTGCATATAATACAACCACACAATATGTCACAGAATTCTTACGCAGTAATTAAAGACACATTGTCACACTGGTTTTAGAATAGGGAATTACTTTCAATATTTCCCTAAGTTAAAGAGATTTTTAAAAGTTACTCATGGCAAAGACAAAGACGATGGGAGCTGAGACCATTCAGTGTCTCCGGGTATCTCTTCTGATACTTTTAGTCTTTCTCATGCTATTATTAATTATGCTATTGTATAAACAAGGACACAAACAGAATGGAGCCTTGTTAAGTCTGTCTCTAGGAGAACAAAACAAAACAAGGGATCTGGCAAGATAAAATGGACCAAAATTGGGAAATTAGTGGGGGTTTATTAAGCATCTAAGAAGTTTCACACAAAAACGGGACAAAACTACTGTACAGAATATGTAACTGCTCACAGTATTAGCATAGCATTTCCATTTTTAAAGGAAATAAAAAGAGAATAATAGCAATGTTTGTGCAAAATATACAAACAACGAAGAAAGTTCTAGGAGTGTGTTTTTTCCTGTTACAGATACCTCCGAAAACTCTCATGTATGCAGACAAATACTATTTTGCATCACCTTACAGTAATATTTTACAATTACATTAATTTATAAAAAGGTATGATAAAATGTATAATTTTCCATAAATTTTATAACAAAAGTGTACCCTTTAGTTAGACTGTGATCCAAATTCATACATTTTTAATAGATCGCTATTTTGGCTGCTAGAAACAGGTATTAGTGCTTTTCATTATCCTCACACTAAAGATTAAACTAAGGATCTCAAACAGATGATAGACTGAAATATAAGGAAACCGCATGCAAGAAGTTTTAAATGAAGATGACACCTTTACAAATAATTGCACTGAAAATCTCAGTAATCTGGTTTTATATTAAAATAATGCAATCCCTTTATTGGAGCTTGCTCTTTGACCATCTACTGAACAGACTCTAATCCCAAGTAGTTTTCTGATTTCTTTCTAATTTGAACAGAAATTTTACTCCTGAAAGAAGGCAAAATTAAACTGAGGCTACCACTTGCTTTTCCACCGTAGTGTTCTGTGGCACAGCCCAGCATAGCATTTGGATGTTTGCAGTAATTTGGCTAGTAAAGACCTGAACCAAAGCCCACCAACATTAACAGGAGATTCCCATGGACTTCACTAGAACTTGGATCAAACCATAAATGTGTCCATGGCACTTAAAAGTGGCAAACGCAAAAGGATCAACATTTGAGGCAGATGCCATACCAAAAGCTTACCTACCTTTGATCATATTTGCAATAGGAAACCATTTCTTTTTTAAAGGATCATAGAATTCAGCCTCTTGCACAGGAGCTCCCTTTCGGTAACCACCCAACGCGTAGACGCAGCCACTCAAGGAAACTGCGCAGTGGTAATACCTTGCGTCAAGCATGGGGCAGCCTTCTGTCCAGTCATCTCTCTCACTGTTATATATCCACACAGTGTCAAGGGCTTCGATGCTCTCTGTTCTATAACCTCCCGTCACATATATGTCTGGTCCCAAGCTAGTGACCCCATAGCTCTCTCTGGTGTGATCCGGCATCTCTGTTCCCTGGACCCATGCGTTGGTTAAAGGGTCCCAAACATGCACTTCTGACAACGGATGCCAATAATATCCTCCGATCACATACATGGCTGCTGTGGGTCTTCTGGAAAGACCTTTGGGATTGGGGTTCAGGGCATTGTATATGAGGGACCTTATCTTACTGTCATTAAGCCGGCATTTTTTTTGTAGGCTTAAAGCTGACCTCAAATACATGTTATCTAAGTCTACTTTGATGCAGCTCAGCAGTTCACAAACGTCTTCAATTCTTTCTTCCACGTTGTGCGCAACCCACTTAACGACAGCTTCGATGGCTGCCTCTTCTTTCCAAATATTGAGATTCTCTCTGGACAGAATAAAAAAGAGCTTCTCCTTGCCAATGTCCAGAAACTCTTCCTGCTTCCACACTTCTTCGAACTGCCATAACAATATCCTCCTGGACTCTTTTTCTAGCTCCGAGCAATCGTGGTATTCCGCAAAGGAGTGCATCCCTATGCAGTTGTCAGTATCCAAGTGCCTCACCAGAAACTGCTCACAGGCTTTCTTTACTGACACGAACTGGAGGAGGTCTGCAGCCTGGAGCAGGCTTTGGACATTTCGCTTTGTTATCTGGATCTGTGATGTGTATGCATAATTCACAAGGGCTTCCAGTACGGCATGGCTGAGCCCGGGAAGCCTGATCTGGTCTTTAGATTTCTCTTTCATATCGGCTGTGAACATGGCTTTAAAATAATTGCTGCAAGCCGCTAAGGCGGCTCTGTGGCAGTGGAAGATGACCCCCGAAGCGCTCTGCAGGGTGATGTCGGTGAACAGCCCGTCCAGGTAGAACGCCCGGAACGCCTCCAGGAAACCGGCGGGGTGAGCGGCGTCCTGGTAGAGGTACGCGTACTCCTCCTGCCCGGCCACTGCCATCGCCGCCGCCGCCGCGCACAACAGCGGGCAGCCGGGACGGGACGGGACGGGCCGGGCCNCCGGGACGGGACGGGCCGTGCGGGGCCGCCGGCCAGTACCGCCGCCCCCGGCTCCCCGCGGCTTTGTCCGCGCCCCACGGAGCCGCTCCGCGAAGCCCCGCCGCCCTCCGGCTACCGGCCCGCCCCGCGCGGCCTCCCCGCCGCGCTACTTACGCCCGGGCGGAGCGCGGCGGCCCCGTGACCATCTTTGGAAGAGCCGCTGCCCGCGGGAGGCGACGGGGCCGGAGCGGCAGCTCCTATTTTGGTGCCCTGCCCTGGCCTCCCCCGCGCACCCCGGCGTCCAGCCCGGCCCCCGCCCGCCGGCCGGCTCGCCCCGGGGAACCTCCGGGGAACGGCTGCTGCTGCGCGGGGGCAGGGGGTTAAAAGGCTGGCCGCGGTGATGACATAAGGCCCGGCCGCTGTCGGCCGTATTAGGGACAGCAGCAGATGCCTGGGGAGCGTCACCAGCTTGATGGCTCTCAGCCACACAACAAAGCAAGGCGGCCTTCGACTGCCACTAACAGCGACCTGAAGCCGCCTCTCGCAGGGGCACCTCGCTCTCCCAGCCGCTCGGAGGAGCGATGCTGGGAAGGGCAGCGAGCTCCAGGGGCTCCCCCGTGACAGAATGACGGGATTCGAGAGGGGGCGGCCAGAGCTCTCCAACACCTGAACCTGGCAGGGTGCAAAGGACAGCCACAAACTATGCTGACAAACAGACTCCAACTATAAGCAAATTATTCAGGAAGAAGGTTACACTGGCTTTTACCACTTCTGAAAATGTGGTTCACAAGTCTTTTTATTCTCTGCTAGCAAAACATTTTCTGCAATGGAAGCCTTAAGCACAGCATCCTCTGGTTTTAAGCAGCTGTGCTCCCTCCTTCACCTGCAGCATGGTTTGCATCCTTTGGATCCAGCAGCCAGACTCCCCCAGCCCTGCCAGAGCTCTCACAGATTGAAAGGAGAGGCAGCGGTTTCTCCTACCAAAAGGAGGTGGCTATTTGTTATTATTAGCTAAGTGCCAGCAATACCCAAAAGGAAAGCTCCTGCTCTACACAGATTCTTTTGCATCAACTAAAGAAGGACTCTGAACTGGAAAGTGTATATGGACATACCCCTCTACCATCCTTCCCCACGTGCTAACTGTGCAACAGGACTCACCCTTGGCCTCTACGTAGTAACACAAGACATAAATAAGTTGATTAAAAAAAAAACCAACACCCCAACAAACCCTTCACACATCTTTGCCTTCAGTTTTTCAACCACTCTTGACGCATTGTTAGCCCAGGGAATCAGAGTTTTGTGGTGTAAGCCCAGAATTAGCAGCAGCCCTGCTGTCTCTGACCTGGGGCTGTCCCTCTGCTACATGACTCACTCTATTCCTTTCTCTGGAGCATTCCCTTGTGCAGCCCTCAGTCTGTTTCTACATCCCCATGCCAACAGCTTTGTTTTGCTGTGGTTTTGCACTTTTCATTTCGTCAGCTTCCTATAGACAAGCAGGAACTTCTCCCAGGTCTTGGCCATCCTACTAGCCCATAACGCTAAGTACTCTTCGCAGTAGCTGGTGTATGATAGCAGACCTATTACCATACAGAAAATTTGCCATGCACACATATGCCTTCTGTTACACATTTCTTTTCATAACATCTTTACCTAAGTCATCTCCCTCCCAGAGAGCACGCTGATTTAAACCACCAGCCAGTCTGGAGGTCAGCAACACTAAGTACTGAACGCACGTCCCTTCCAGGAGCTTCTCCTTTTCTCTTTCAGCTAGGTTACCAGCTTAAACCAGCTTCACCCCTGGGAGACACTGATCTCCCTTCCCTTATACCCGAATGTGGAAAAATTTGGTAATTGTGGTGCTTCAGGAAAGTTATCTCTTCTCTTTTATTAAGAGGAAAAAAACCCCGCAAGACCTCGTATTAACAGCTTAATGGCCTACCTACTGGAAATGAAAGATTTCTTCTGTCTGCAACATGCACTTCCCTAGCAAATAGCATCAGCTCTACCCTCTGCTTGAAGTGATTAGATCATAATTGCTAATACTTCAAGTAGTCTACTTTGCTTAATCTACTCTCAACTCCTGCTTCGGTACTTTCATCAAAACCACAAAAAACACCCCTTTTTGAGCATGAAGATTAATTTCTCACTCAATTTCTCACTCTCACAGCAAACTACAAGGTATGTCCCTTAAAGCTAAAAGAACAATAGTTAATATAAGTAGAAGAAAAAGCTGAATAATTATTCATATACTAGTTTTTTGTTTGTTTGCTTTTAAGGAAGCAATAACATATCTCTGGACAAACTGAAAGCAAGCTGTCTCACAACTAAGTTCTGAAAATCACAGAAGAAACCGGCACAGAATCTGGAACATTTGAGCAGCACATCTAGAATGAAGGAGATACACAACTCTTTTTTTTAAAAAAAAAAAAAAAAGTTACCATACAAAATTGTACGATGCAACAGCCACTACCATTCTTTTGTATGACCTGTAAGTGAGACAACTTAAACCTGCCACAACTTGAGACCCACCAGTTCTTCAGATGCTGTCTTCATGCCTTTGCACAAGACAAAAGGGTAAGATCTCCAATACAAACATCTCAGGCACCTTTCAAATAACCAGATTAAAGCAATGCTCCTGAGAATTCAAGTATACTATCCTGGACATCTTAGACAATAGACTGTTCAAAGCAACCTTCTACAATTCATTAAAATAGGTGAAAGGCTAAAAGCAGGACCATTTACAAGGAAGTAATCAAAGGAAATCTTTATTTATATACATTATCAGACTAAAAACAGGCAAGACTACTCCTAAAAAATCTTCAACTGAGAAAGAGAAGGTAGTGACAACATCAAATGTCAGTAAGAAAATGAGAACAATGCTGCACAGAAAACAGAGGAAGACAGCTACAGCAATCAGGCTGCTGAGCTACACCTCCAGCATCTGCAACCCAAATGCTGCAAAAGTTGAACTAATTTCTCAGTTATTAAGGCACTTAAACTAAACAGACATCAGTTCAATAGCAGACTACATAATCATTTTGGACCTTTTGCGGGACTATAAGAAGGAAAACATTTGGCATGAAAATACATTATTTAACTTTAATGAGACTTATTTTTAATATCTCTAAATGCATAGGCCAACTCTTGGAGCTCATCTCACTGTGAGTGGTAAGGAGAAAGACTGCATGTTCACAAATGGTTCCTTGAAGTATTTCAAGGCAGAACAATTCTGTTAAAAAGTTAAAATGGGCACAGATGTTCCCTTCCAGCCTGTCAGAGAAGATTATACTATAGATATGGACAAGAGTGAAGAGGTAAAAATCAGTGCAAACATATGCATGATTCTGTGGGCTGTGCATTGCAGCAGAAACCCAGCAAGAAAAAAAAGCACCTGGCTCAGAGCTGTCAGCGTGGAAGACCAAACCAGCGCTAGCTCTACATGGAGTGGCAGCAGCATGCTGTCAGGGTGGTAGTCAGGAGAATGGGAAAGCGACTTTTCTTTAAACAGAACAGCAACGTCCTTACTGCTCTCTAGAAGAGAAGGGGTCTGACTAAACGAAGGTGTTAGCTGAAGGCTCACACCTACACTTGTGTTCACTCTCTCCAGGCCCTTACAGGAACAGGTGACACAGGCCAGCAGAATACATTACACAAATCAGGTGTGTTGCTTTTGTCAGTGACAGTAACTTTTATTGTCTTTACAATACAAGATCATACAAACTATTAAAAAGTAATTTTGTTTGACAAAATATTTAGTATAGTGAAAATATAAATGCATCTTCAAATCAAACAAGATTATAAGCATACCAAATAATTTACAAAATTAAACGTTTATCCTGATCAAAGAAGTATAAAAGCCAACAGTTCCAGAACCATGCTCCTGGCACCTGATGTTTTGTAAGTAAAGAATTTCATTCTTTTGTGCACTAATCCTACTCCTTCCCCTAAGCACGTGGAACAGAAAAGGTCAGTTATGTAGTTGATAAAGGCTTGGGGGGGGTGGGGGAGTGGACTCAAGAGTAGA
>VYXH01005985.1:286483-303476 GCA_013397275.1 Burhinus bistriatus
ATTCCCCCCGCCGCGGCCGCCTTTGTCCCCCTTCCGGGGGCGGAAGAGCGAGCCCCGACTTGCCGGGACAGCTGGGCCCTCACCCTCGGTAAGGATCCGTCTCTTGCTCTCGGCAGACGTTGCCGCTTCCCGGAGAGGCAAGCGCTGGGCGCGGAGCCGGCCCGCGGCGGAGAAGGGCCGACGATGGACCGCGAGGGGCCGGACGCCGTCCGCCGGGAGGCAGAGCTGGAGCACGGCCGCTACTTGGCCCGCCGGGCCGTGGCCCAGGAGCAGCTGGCGCAGTGAGTCCGGCGGGGCCCGTCCGGCGGCGGGGCCGTCGGGAAGGGAGTGGGGTTTGGGTTAAAAAAAATAAAATAAAATAGAAAAAAATCTTCCCGTGGCCAGCTCTGGACTGCCGGGACCCGCCTGCACCTCCGGCGGGGCGGTGGGCAGGCAGGGCAGGAGCGGGGCTTATTTGGGGCTGAGACCGCCCCGCCCGGGCCGCCCCTGGGGCTGTGTGACCGGCTTCTTTTACACCCTTGTTTCTGATTGCCCCTCGCTCCGCGGTCAGCCTGAAAACCTGTCGCCTCTCCTCACCCTCTGTTTCCTCCGTGACTGTTCTCCAGCTTCCGAAACGTCTCTTGTTGCCAATGGCTATGTCTAGCCTAATGAATTAAACAAGACGGTCTGTATTCTGGTACTGAGAGCAAGTGGTTTGTCTCCCTAAGGCAAAACTCTTTATTATTGCTGCTTCCCCCCAGCCCAGAATCGTCTAGCACAGACTGATGACCGTGGCTTGCAGAGTGCTGCAGCACTGCTTGGAAGGCAGTGGGGTGGGCTAATCAAATTCAGTCTAATATTTGAGTCCCATATGCTTGTCATGTTTGCTCTTGCTAGTATAGGCTTAACCAGCACCCTTGCACTAGGACTAAGCTTTGGACAAAGGATTTGCAGCTACCTTTTAAAAACTGCGATTCTGTTTTTGATCTCTGACATTCTACTTTCACTTCAAAGTATTGGTTTTTTTACTGTTAAAGTACCTGTAGATGTGCAGAATTCGTATCTGTTCGTTGTTTCATGCAGCCCTTACCTCATTTATTCAACTCCTTTTTCTGATTCAGAATAAAGGAGCACAAGCATCAGGCAGATCTGGCCAAGTTAGAAGACAAAAGAGAAGGGGAACAAATACAGAGATTGAACCAATTGTACCAATTGGAAATTCAGAGAAGAATGGAAAAGGAACAGGAGGAAAAAGTTGAACGCCAGAGGCTGTATCACGTAAGTAACAGGAAAGCAGACAGTTCAAAATGCTTGTTTCACCTTGGCTGCCTGGACTGAAGCAGTTGCATTAGGCCCACGAATAAATGGGCTTACTGGCAACAGGAGGTTTGCTGACAGCTTCACCAGCATTGGATCATAGGCCTACCCTGCCAGATGCAGGCCCTGTCTTTCCTCTGTGCTTTTGAGAAAGACCTCTTGGAAGTTGTAATGTGGCACCTGAGCTTTGGCTGGTCTATGATGGAAGAGTTTGCTATAGACAGCAAGGAGATTGTCGTTGACTTGAGAACTGGATTTCAGTTCCACGTACCTGCTCTGTTTTAAGCCCATTTTCTGTTGTTAGGAAGAGGGAATAGCCTAAGTCTGGACACGACGGTATCTTTTTAACTTGACTTTCCCTTTGTGATTGGAGATGTTTAGAAGATTAGTCAGTACCTACTTACCAGACCTACTATTTCCCTCCCCATGCCTGCTTGAGCAGAGAGACTGAAGTGGAGGTACTGTGATGATTCATTGGCATGTGATAGTAAGAGGAGAGAATTCCCACTGAAACCCTACTTGCTTTCCCCCCGCCCCCATCTCCTTCTCATCTCAGTTACACAAATCTTACCCCATTTGCCCCCAACCTTGTCTATGCAATAAAAGCTATACATACTTATAACTGCTGCTTCTGCATGATTACAAAATGCTTTGTGCCGTACATTTTTATGGTTCTCGCTGTTTGAGTTCTTCAGAGTCTGTGCTGTGTGAATGATACACAGGATGGGAGCAGTACAGTTGGAGCCAGTGGGGAAGTGGAGGAAAGAATGTAACTTAAAGATACTGTGCTTAGTGCTGCAACCACATACTAATTTTACTTTTGTGGTAGTTTGTGGTAAGTAGGTCATAAGAATTCTCTTCTATGTCTGGGTTTCTGTCTTCTATAGCTTCTCCATTGATACAACCAAAGAACTCTTATTATAAGCTAGGCTGAAGTCTTTGCTAGATTTTTTTTTTCCAGTTCATATTTCCAAAATCTCATTCTACATAAAAAATAAAAGTACTTTTCCATTTAAACAGGAATATGTAGCTGAGCAGAAAATAATTAAAGCTGAAGAGAAACAAAAAGAAGATGAAGATGATGATCGGATTAAGGCTTATATTAAAGGAAAAGAAATGATGGCTGATCTGACAAGAGAAGAAGATGCAGAGACTAATAGGTGGGTCTAGGGCTGTGATTTTCAGCATGAAGATTCAAACTTGCAATTTAATTTTGTGACAAATGTTACTCTGAATTTTGATATCAGCAAAATCAGAACTTTGTGATGCAAGCAATTTTTCTGTAATTAAAATTTGAAAAAGAAGTAGACAGTCCAGAAGAAATGCCTGTGAGTTCCAGTAGTAATTGGTGCTGTTGGGGGTGGAAGTGGGATTGCTGGCTTTATTAGGAGCAGTGCCTCAGGTAATGTGAGTGGATATCCTGGTATGTTATGGTAGCTCATGTTCTCCTGCAGGCTAATGCAGGAGCATAAAGACAAGGCTTTTGAAAAACTAACTGCACAGATGAATGAGGCATGTAAGATTGAAGATGATCGTCTTGCTAGAGGAGCTGCAGAGGTAGAAGATGAATACCAAATGAAAAACAAAGAGAAAGAAGCAAAAAAAAAGGCTGCCATTGAATCTATTGCTGAACACAGAGCCACTGTGGTAAGAAACCTAGTCTGTTCTTATTCCACTTTCTGATATACTTGTACTTCTGAATACCTTCTAGAAACACCATAGATTCTAGCACAGCTGTCTTGAGATGTACATGCAAGTTGTCACTTAGCAGCTGCCTCTCATATTTACCATCTGTAGTTTCAGAATTAACTTCTTAAGAAAGGTGCAAGTGGTACAAGTGACGATCCTCTCTCAAAAAATTAGAGTTGGAAGGCTCTATAGTTGTTGGTAATTTGTGCAAATATTTTGCAGGCTCTGCACTGCTTACTCCAGCTGAGGAGCCTGGCCCAGATCGCAGCCGGTGGCTCTGGTGCCATGCATCAGCATGCTTCATCAGGTCTGCTGACATCTTTCCTGGGGTCCTCTCTCCCTTTCCCACTTCTGTGTTAGGCACACATCTGCCAGGGCTGCTAAAACCCCTGGACTTGGACACTGGCCAGCCACAATGACTGTGCTTATCAGAACGCTGATACAGGACTGCTTTTACCGAAAGAGATGACTTCCAAACTAGCAGGCTAGCTCCTTGGTTAACTTTTTTGTGTATTTTGTAAAATACAGATGAAGATGAAAGTGGAAAAGGAGAGAGAGGAAAAAGCAGAGGATGAGAAGGATCGTAATCAGTGGATGACAGCAGATCGTATCTACTTGGAAATGGAAAAAGCCAAGAAACAAAGACAACATGACGCAAACATGGAAGTACAGAAAATTCAGATCCAGCAAATGGTAAATAGAAGCGCTGTACCCTGTCAGCCCCTTCAGAAAGAAGCACGCATCTAAACCCAGAGTACTAGATGTCCTGGGTGGGAGAGAGAGAGGAACTTGCTGTGGGTGTGATGTGTGCATTTTGTTTGTTTTTTACCTGTGATCACCGCAGGTGCTGATGTTGGGGACCAGCCTTCTCTCACAGCAGTGAAACAGAAACCTCTTCCAGGCTGATTTGGCCCATGCTGGTTGAGCAGGATTACCTAGGAGGGTTGGTAGTAAGAAAAAGATCAACAATGGCAGATCACATCCTGTCCTGGGTCATTATGCTATTTTTTCAACCATGCTACTACTGCTCTCTTGTATCTTCTGGGCAGGTCACCAAAGAGCAGTAGCTGATGCTGATACTTACTTAGCTATTCAATGTTCCCTTTTTGTGGTGGGATATGGCAGGGGAGAGAAGTGGGAAGGGATGATGTTTGACAAGTATCAACTAATACCCTTTTCTTCATCAGGCTGAAAAGCAGGCAAAAAAACAGCAGGAAAAGCAAGCAGATTTGGACTACGATGCTCACCGAGAAGCTGCTTTTCGTAAGGATCAAGCATTTCGGCGATGAAGACGGTGAGTAACTGAATCAGTGCCATTACTGGATATATTTTTTATTCTCCTCTCCAAGCATCCAAGCAAAGGAACAAGGTGTGGGCTTCCTAACCAGGACAGCTGCAAGCAAGAGTGGCAGAGTGTATACGTGTGCAGTATTTAGAAAAACAGATAAATAAAAAACTGGGGGGAGGCAGGGAAGGAGGGTTGATGTAACAACATCCATGTTCATCCTGCCAGATATACACAAGCCCCCAGCTTGCTCAGGGACTGAGCAAACACTTGGCATTGTGTAGGAGTGTTACAGCTTGCATGCCCCTCAAAGCCCTGCCTGAGTGCAGGGCCAAGAACTCTCCTCAGAGCCAGCACAGACCCAGGTATTGTCTTGGTTGGTCAGTCCTGCTGTGGTCTGGGCTGCTGCACAGTTTTTGGATAGCAGGACATGGCTGGGTGGAGCTGACTGACTCTCTGTACCCACGTTAGTTAGCATGACCCATAAGGGGCTCAGTTGTGGGGTGAGGGAGTTGCTGCTGAGAACTTGACACCCATGATGCATGCATTTCAAAGTTTTTGCCCAGAATAGCTCCAGCCCAGTGTCAGGGCTGAATGCCCATCACTGGTTGGAACACAATTTCCTCTTTGAGTTTCATCCAAGAGGGTCCAGTTTGTGATCGCCCTGTAATGCGAACCAAAGCACAGTAAGTAGGAACAATCAAGAGACTTGTTTCAAAAACTCACTTCTGACGTAAAATAAAATGCTAATGTTGCTGCACTGTCAACTAAAAGTCATGCAGAGTTCTCTCCAATTATCTTGGAATAATTGATTTTGGAAATTATATCTTTTAAAAAAATAGAGATGTGGCAATTAACTTGTGAAATTGTCTCTAAATATGTTTTTTCTTAGTTCACTAATGAAAAATTTATTTCCCTTCTCTCTGAGCCAGTGCTCCTTTTACTACTTGAAGCTTTTTTCAGCAAGCAGAAAGAATGGAAACTTTCAATAAAAGCCTTTTGATCGCAGAAGCTAGAGCCTTGAGAAGAAGCATTGATTACAGCAGAAGTGGTGCTGAAATCTGCAGAGCTTGATAATGCTCCACATGCATCCCTAAGTGCATATTTGCACATGCTCACTACCATGCAATTGGTGAGTTAAATAGGGTTCAGTCTACCTCCACAGCAGCAAGAAGCAAGGTGGGTTGCAGCCTCATTTCCTACTCAACTTCAAGAAACACCTCGTTCTGCACCTTATGTATATCTGCATTTGAAGTCTGCAGCCTGCTTCGATGGGGCTTATACCCCTTTTACTTTGAACATCTACAGAAATATCAAACTCAAGTACCAGAAGACAACTCTTCCTTTCAGTACACCTAGAGTGAAGTAGGAATCCTGTGTAATTTTCAAGCACACTGGCTAAATATGGATTTAGTTACCCAAATCCAGCATGAAAAAAATCCAGCATGAATCACGATGTCACTTCATTCCATTGACTTTGAGATGCATATGCTTTGTGTGCTTGCTTTAAATGACTAACTCTAGTTAGTAATCCTCTATAAAACTAGGCAAAAAAACCTTCTAGTGTTTTAAGAACATGAAAAAATACTTGAGGTTCCACAACTTTCAGTGACAAAGCATTTTGGTAATGTTTCATTGTCTTTTACAGTTGTCCTACATGAAAGGCAAGAATGGAAGGCTGCTTGCAGGAATAATACAGAAGACTAATATCAGTTTGATGTTTGTGATATGTTGAAGAAGACAGGGAATAGGCTAAGAGAACAGCTCCTTGTGCAAGTAGAAGCAGATGAAAGCTATTGAACAGACTGAGATGAGAAATAAACAGAGAAAGCTGGGCTCATTTAGTCTGGCAATGAGGAGACTAAGGAGTGATCTAATGAACAAACTACAGCTGCTTGAAGGGTAGTTACAAACGCAGCAGAGCCAAACTCTTCTCAGTACAGTCAGGTGCTTGATATAACAAGTTGTGACATAGGACATCAGGCTGAGTAGTCAGGAAAACCTGCTTCACAGGGGCACAGTGTGATGGCACTGGATCAGAATGGCCAGAGGTGGTGGAACTGCCACCTGTGAAGGCTTTAAAGATGTCCCATGTAAGGTAGGAGGTTAGCCTAGCTGACCACCAGAGGTCCTTTTCAGCTACCATTTAAAGATGGCAACAAAATACAGGGAGATCAACTGCAGCTGATAAGAAAGGAAATTGCTAACCTGGAAGAATCTGCTAATTGAGAGGTACCTCTAATGTAATGCCTAGGATCAGTACTTGTATTAGTTATTAGCTGAAGTTCTAATTAATAGCTAGCAGATCAGAATATGCTTTGAGAAATAGTTTGGCTAGTAAACTTTACTGTTTTTGTTCAACAAAGCACTCTCTCAAGTGGTCTGCTGCTTCAGGAGGTTGTAGCAGATGAGAAACATACCTATTATGAAAATATTGATGAGAAACATACCTATTGGCCTTACTAGAAGGCCAAGACCTTAGAAACGTAAGGCAACCCTCAGACTGAAATGGAGACCTTAAATCAAACTGCATTTTTTTCCATATCTGTCACCAAAACTCCGGAAGTAGAGGAGCAACTTAGATTTGAATGTGTGGGCCTCCAGGGTCTAACTTGGTATTCTCCCAACAGTAACACAACTGGTACATGCATTGCTATAGTACCCACATAAGAAAATACTGTTGTCATGGATGTATTACAACTCCTACCTAGGAAATGGAAGAGAGAAGATTTCTAAGATGCCTTATATCCCAGGGAAATTTGAGTTAACTCACTGCAGCTCTTCACTGTTCGGCAGTGTTCCAGGTTGGAGTTACTAGTTCTGTTATGCTACCACTCAGCTCTGAGGAATTTTGAAGAGGACACCTACCTGGAAACAAACTACCAGTGAACAGAAGAGTTGGCACCATGGGACTATTAAGGATGGACACTTTCACGTCCCAGTACAGACTGGCTGTATGCTCCTGAAAAAGAAAAGAAAAAAGCTTTTTCAAAGCTCACCAGTTGGGTTAGGTCAAATAATCTGTTTGGTTTCAATAGCTAAATTCTTTCAGATGCCTGTTATTAGCTTAAGCCTTTCTGGTATCTCTTGAATGGAAGAGTGCTGTAACTAGTTTGTAATCTTCCTCCTTGTTCTGGCAGTGCATCTTTGTCTCTGATGTTGACTCTTCCTTCTTGTTCTGGCAGTGCATCTTTGAGAGAAGGAAAATTCACGATTTAAAATAGCTCTCAAAAAACCCCCTTATCTCCGAAGGCTAAGATTTAGGAGGGAGTTGAAGTGAAGGCCAGAGGTGTGACAAGACTGTATGAGATGTCTTTTTTGGAATTACCTTGTTAATTCACTTCTGTTTAAAATAAATGAAGTTGTGCTATAGGCTTTGTTAAACTTGTAATGCATGTAGTCATTCCCTTTACACTCCTATACTGCCACCAGTACAATCTAAGCTGCTTTTTGTTTTGGCATTAAGAACTAGATACCTAAGTGGATACCATAAATGATTCAAACCTGCTTTCTAAGCTGTTAAACTAATCTCTTGAAAGCCATCTTAAAAGCATAGTTGTTCAATAGCTGGTTGATTCTGTCTTGCGTCAACCAGCATGGCACTTTCTCTTTCTGTGGGTTTCTTCATCTCCAATACATTATCCAGAGAAATGCACAATTCTGTCAAGTGCTGAAGGGCTTGAACATCAGAATTGCAGGTCCAATAAAATTAAACATTACATCTCTGTTAACATAATAGTAATTGCCCCTGCCCCCTCAAATGAGTAGCACCTGCCTAACTCCTTTACTATGTAAAGGAAAAACAGGCAAAGGTTAGAAAGCAGCAACATGCACTGGAAGAAGCAAGCAATAGCTACTGAGCAGACCAGAGACAGGATCAAAGGTATGAGACTGCTAAGAGCTGGGAAATAC
The DNA here is from genome assembly GCA_013397275.1 of Burhinus bistriatus. NCBI lineage: Eukaryota > Metazoa > Chordata > Aves > Charadriiformes > Burhinidae > Burhinus > Burhinus bistriatus. The sequence continues at coordinate 294,666 of VYXH01005985.1, forward strand.
AAATCCAGCAACTGGTACAGTGGCATAGTGGACAAGAGAGAAATTGGACTATCTTTGGTAAAGCTTAGTATTCCCTTACTGCTATAGGACAAGTATTTCTGCATTAGTTTCAGTTACAACCTCTCAATGCATACACAAGTAATTGTACAGTAGTTACTTACTATACAGCAAGACTTAAACTCTGTTTCTTTCTTCTTCAGAAATACATCTGACGACTACAGAAGTTATCTACTAAGGACTAAGAAGCTAGCCACTGTCTCCTTACAAGTTATATGTACCTGCAAAACATAGCAGTGCCCAACAGCTGAAGCTAACACTGGAGCAAGTTAGAAGGCGTGCTATTTGCCAGAACCTGCCTCTGCTCAACTTCAGCTCAAGAAACAAGCACTGTAGCTACAGCCATAGCTTGCAACTGTACCTGTAACTACTCTAGGTTATTATGAAACAAAGCAGTAGATTCACTTTCTAGCAAGTCAAGAGGTAACAACCAAAGGTAAACTATCAATTAATCTGTACTGTAATCCTCAAGTATTGCTGGGCCTCCAGGCTTAATTAAAACCTTTTGTTTTGGCTTAAAAAAAAATTTCTTACTGAGCAAATAATAAAATTGTGTAAGCTGTTTAAAAACATCTGTCTGTAACAATAAGATCCATGTTGAGTGTACCTCTTATTTGTGATGGTTTTCTGCTTACTTTACTTTGGAGAATGCAGTGGAAGATAGGAATACTGTCTAAAGTTGTGGCACTGGCTGAGTGTTTAATTCTTCATGGGAAAGAGATGTCTGCAGCAAGACTGTGTGTTACCTAGCACTCAAGCTTCTAAACTGACTGTAGGAAATAGGAAAAGCACTTTCCTGCTTTCTCCTAAGCACTCTGCTGCCAGCACAGCCAGGTTGCTAGGCTGGGATACTGGCATAGGTGACTTTTTGATCAAAACTTGTTCTTTCACTCAATTCTAAACTGCGTGTAAGCTGTCCTACCACGATGTTTAAATTCACATCATCAAACGGGCAGTTCTTCTGTAACTACTGAAAACTATTCTGCTTCACACACACACACAAAAAACCCCTGCTGTGTTTGTGTAAGTACAAGATCAAAGTTTGCAACTAGCAAAAAAATTAGTGATAAGACACTAGATCAGCTTCATTACATAGCTGTATTTTTATGTATGTTACAATATATTCACAACAGTGACTAGACTGTCATTTGCCATTCTGTAGTAGAAAGCTCTAATTCCATCTGTAACTCAACACTATCATCCAATTTAGCATGGAATAAAAATCTGACTATTCACATCTTCAGTAAAAATGTATAGATCTTTTTAACTGAAGAGGTAGCGTCCTGACATCAAACGCTCACAAGCACATTTACACAGGTTGCACCATATAACTTAGAAGTGAATCTAAATACAGAAGATGCTAAGTAATACTGCAAGAAGCACACATGGCAGACATGGAATACACTAACAAATATGCAAAAAAGCATTTATTTCGGAGAAGTACTTTAATACACAAGTTGTACATTACATATCAAGAACTCATTCTCCCAGCTGACAACTGGATCACCTGTCCTGTTGGGAACTATACATTACAAAATGTCCAAAAGACTGAGGTTTCCAAATACTCTGCTAAATACTACATGCACAATACTGCCTCTATAATTAACCACAATTCTTTTAGCTGGTGAAGGAAACCAGTTACCAGCTAGTTCCTCTTACCGCTGCTCATAAATTAACAGGCCTAACTTTTTTCCAATCCTTCGAACCTTTCTTTTCACTAGCAGTTACGGCTAAAGCCACACACTGACTACTTTATATATACAGTTATAGGGGTATGTACAGGATATGTAGAAACGTCTAAGTTCCTGCCAAAAATAGCAAGTTTCTTTAAGTGCTTTGCATGTTGCAAAATTTCAATTCAAAGTCAGCACTGCATATAGTTCAGTTTATTTAGTCCTTTTAATGTCAGTGTTAGAACTTCAATCAATACAAATTTTAAACCAATCATATACATATTTAGCAGTTTAAGATCTGTCCTCTGAACTACCTCATGTTAACTGCCCTTTTAGTTTCTTTTGAACAATGGCTTTATGATTAAGGAAGGACACTAATTTAATTCTTTAATGAAATGTACCTTTACTTTTATGTAGTTTTGCTATCTAAACTCACCACTTTTATTATAGTTTATTACTGCTATTCCTTTTGTGAAATTTCATACTAAAATTAGAAAAATTATTTTGGTACGATAGTTTTTAAAAAAAACCCAGATGAGTATTACTTTTTGCTTTTACGCAGCACAAATTTTGTTGGAACAGTGTTTCTAACAACACAAATTATTCAACGGTAAGAAATAAGAATTATACTCAAAGTACATGTACAACAAAATGGAAAGCTAAAGTTTTATGCTAGGCAACTGCAGAATTGTACCAAATTCAAATTTTGCAAAATGCAGAGTTCACAGACTTTTTGATACACATTTTCTTGAATAATTTAGTTAAATACTGCATTAGGAAAATTACTATTTTCAGCAAAAGAAGGAAAGTGCAAGTAATGGTTCTTGACATTTCTATCACATTGACTCTAGAAGTGTGAAGATTAATTTTGTCACTAGTATCCTCCAGGTTAAATTGACCAAAGGAAAAAAAGAAAAATCCCAAACCTCATGGCTGCTGCTAAACTACTACTGCCTTTTCTCATAAAGTTGTTCTTCAGGGACTGGAGAGAGAGAATATATAGATGATTTAAAAGAGAGGTCTTTGGTAAAGCATAGTATGTATATCTCTACATTTTCTATTATAAGTAAAGTCCTAAAAGCAGGGATACATTTTTGTCAGACAAGCAATGAGTCTACTATGCCCCTAGAAAGTGTGTCCAAAAATACTTTATTTGCTTCAATAAATCAACAATAAACCAACAGTTCCAGGAAAGGAGGCTAAAGAACTGCTTTTATGTTTACATTAATCTAAAATCCAATTGCCAGACTGACACTATTACAAATTAGACATTGTTAGGGGATTACTGCAAGTTCTTCAGGGCATCTGACAAAGACCACTGCAAGAAAAGTCTGTAGTGTGGGGTTTCAAGTAGCAAGTGAGAAGTTTTGGGTTAAAATTTTGACAAGAAGATAGAACAAAGGGTTAAAATGTAACCATAGCCTTTTTTTTTTCCCTTCAATTTTCCTAAAAAAACCCCACCCCAAAACAGCACCACACCCAAAAACAAAGCAACAAGTGAAACACTATGGCTATGTCAAAGAATTAGCAGACAGCAACACATCTTTTACAGGCAATAGCATCTACACAACCTTACATTATATCCACCCACCCTCAGTAAGAATTTGTGCTTCTCGGCTGATGGCAGTACCCAGGAAATCCAACATCAAATAATGGTCCGTTTCTCATAAAGTCTGGAAAGCTACTGCAAATACTAAATTCAGCATTCCATGAATACACAGGCTATACGGCATTAGTAAAATGTCTGTATCTATTGTCAGTACAACAGAGAATGCATGTCTAACTTGGAAATTATTTCAAGCCTGTACATACACTTAAACGTATGCTTACAAAGTTAGTCCAGTACTCCCTGCCTGCCCTCATTTTACCTCGAGTCTTCAGGTTCACAAATTCTCTGGAGTAAGGTCAGTTCTGGGGTACTGACCCAGAAAAAGCTGTCCTCTAAATGCACTACATTTTTCCCCATTTGCAAAGAAAAGACCATAAGCATTGTTTTGATTACTACTGGTATTGCTTTCCAATAGGCTTCCAGTTCAGGTCTCCAAGCCAAAAGCCAACAACCTGTCACACAGCTGCCAAACATGGCACTGAGCTACGCTGTGACTACAGCACAAGGTGGTTACTGTGAAGCTGGGAACAGGAAAGCTCTGCCATTGAGGGAAGAAACAGTTCCAGGGCAGCAAGACCAGTAGTCTGTGCCTCACAAGGCAGCAAGAGCTCACGGGTGCTTGGGGACATCTTGCTGTCCATGGGACCGTGCTTCAGTCCCACTGAATTTTTATCAGCATTCTCAATTTCCAGTCTGATAAAGCAAAGTACCAATCTGGCAAATCCTCCCTCTTACAAGACTCCAGTTTAAACAAAGTGATTGGCACTAAAACAATTTACCATCAAATACCATACAGGCACAGCATGCACTCATCAAGAGATAGTGTATCCCACATGTGGAATTAAAAGTAACCAACTTCTTACAAAGTACATTAAAAACAAGAAAATGAGCTTTGTACCGCCAACTCAGATGAATTTTAACATGCTATGAAAAAATCAGAGCTCGTTTAATTTGTACAAAGAAAAAAATCCATATGGAAGGGTATACAAGTGCATCTTTTGAAATAACTAGTTACACACAACTGCAAACTGCAATTGGATATAATGTCCATTTTGAGATTTTACACTAAAGACTTTGTAACATTTTTTAACAATTGGTATGGATTGTCTTATTGCTGACTGCTTGCATTTCTTCCCCTCTCCTACAGCAGAGTCAATATAGTTAAGGGTTTTTTTGTTTGTTCGCAAGCTTACATGAGCTTTAGTGGGATTGGCAAGAATATTCTCAGTAGTGCAACCTTTCTTCAGCAATAGTTTGCTTGTGTCAGCGCCATAAAAAATAGTAAAAGAACGCTGCAGTTTTTAAACGAAACTCTGAAGCACATGGCATGCATAGCACAGTATAAATGCACTGAAGAAGCCTTTGTCCAAGCTGATACACAATTCTCTTAAGCCTAACTTCCTAGCTTTTTCTTACTACAGTACCCCAAAATAGGACTACAACTTCTCCAAAGTCATACAGAGTTCAGAGTGGCTTCACACAGAACAGGTCGGCTATACAGATCTTTGGTTCACTCCTGTAAGCTCTCTTAAGTAACAGCTGTATCATCCACCCACATGTGGGCTTGCATAAAAGCATTTTTACACATTCTGCATAATATGACCACTGCGATGTGAAATTCGTACTAAAACACGGGGGAAAAAAAGTTGATAGCCAAAGTAGCTCCACAGCAGCTCCACTAACTATTCTGCTAAAAAGTAACACTACATACTTCTAGTTTTCTTCCCTTAAAAAAGTTGCTTATGTTGTTCACAATCCTGTATTTTCTTTTGCTTTCAAGACATAAGTGTTTGTTTTCCTTTAGCTAACAACTGTCTGGATCACAATGCTGAGCCAAGTTTCAGCAATTCTGCTCATCTGCTGCAGACACACACTGATTACAAAGTGTGTTATATAGCAAAAACATTGACACAGCAAAGACAGTAAGAACAAATTATGTCATACAGTCAAAGATCTGCCAAAAAAAAAAAAATCAACTATTAAAACATGGTTTCGCTTTGACACAGCTTTACATTAATGCTTGTCACTTCTCTTCAGGAATTTCAAGGTTTGCCAGCCTTTGGTGTGAATAGTTCAAAGGACTGAAAGAAGCATTGGGGTTTGCACCAAATCTATCCTCCCCTCAGCCCGCTATGTTAAGCTACCACCTAACGGCTGCTCTTTTGTCATCGCACATATGTGAGCACTCCTGCAGCAACACAAGCCAACCTCCTTCTCTTTCATATGAAGGTGTGGTGGTGAGAAAGAAACAGTGGGGGGTCCCAGAGGCAGGAGAGGAAAACAGAAAAGGGAGAGAAGTGGTTTGAGGAAGACACACACATAGTAGGGAATGAAGAGGAAGTCATAGTACAGTCTTTAGAATGAGGCATTGCAGAGAAGAAAGCAAGTTTTTGTTTAAAAAAAAAATTAAGAGCCTCTCTTAAAACATTACTTGAAATTCTGCTTCAGCTACCCCAAAAAACAGTACTGGAGAACTGCAATAGTCTTCTCATAGACTGCTAAGAAGCAACAAGAGTGGAAACGATTTCCTGGTTCCTTATTCTGACACCCACTGTGAATTCTGGTAATCTGTTTCATGTCTGTGCATCCATTAATTAGCAACTGAGGCAGGGTAGTCTGAAGCATCCAACCTGAACCTTCCGCAGTAGACAAACATGAAAACATGGAACAGAAAAAGGAGGCTACAGGGAAAAATTTACACTGATAAGCACTTAAAAAAAAATTTTTTTAGGACCAAGAAATTACTCCCAAACACAGATGACTGCCTTACAGCATGAATTAATTCTACTGTTGGCAGTGACAGAAGTACAAACGGTGAAGATTTACTTAAATTACTTTACTTTGTGACAACAAAAAAGGCCCTGTAATTTTCCTCTACAAATTAATTTCCTTAGGATTTATATCTACTGAAATACAGATGTAGCAACACTGGACTGATGGACACCTTGCAACATTCTCCTAGCTTTAAGATGGCATGTAGCGTACTTGCAGCTATCTTCTTCACACATGAAACAAGCTTCTTCACAGGCAGCCATTGTTTGCACTAATCTAAATTCATCAGGTAAAAAATAAATGCGGCATAGAAGTTACCTTTCTAGCTGCTTAAGGATACATAAACCAATGAGATATTTAAAATACAGCACACTGTATTACACATATAATTCGTTTTTCATTTCAAGTTTATTAAAACTTTAGCAGTACAAATGATCCAGGTTTTAGATTATCAAAAGACCAAACTGAAGTCCACATCTTAAAAAAAGGCGTTCCCCAAAATGTCTCTAAAACTTTGAGACAATGGAAACATTAAGTCCACAAACTCATCCGTGCCTGTCGTCATCTGTTCCAGGACTTGTTTCATGATCAGACTTTTTATCCTTACTAGGGGCATGATCTCTTTCCTGACTCTTTGATTTTTGGTTTATTTCCTTTTCTGCTGAGGATCTGGTCTTTTCCTTTTCTTTACTGCTGCGTGAATACGATTTTTTTGATTCTCTCTCTTTGCTACTTGTTCTCTTTTTTGAGTCTGGACTTCTATCCTGATCTCTACTAGACTTCTTATCTTTACTGGATTCAGGACTGCTACTTTCACGGCTTTTGGAACGCCTCTTCCTTTGGCTTTCAGTATCATTCCTCTTATATGAGCTTCTACTTTCTCTATTTGAATACCTCTCTCTGTTTCTGCTTTGACTTTCCTCCCTCTCTGAGCTCCTTGATTCTCTCCTCCTCCTATTTTCTCTTCCTCTGTATTTATCTGGTGTACCTCTCCTTTCTCTGCTTCTTGATCTTCCTCTTCTTCTTGTTTCTCTATCTCTATTCCTTGAATAGTCTTTACTTCTACTGCGATCTCTGTCTCTGCTTCTCGATCTTCCTCTCCTACCCCTATCTCGGCTTTTGCTTCGATCCCTTGTTCTACTGCTGGAACTATGTTTTCCTCTAGCATGCTCACGCTCTTTGCTTCTTGACTTACGTTTCTCCCTGTCTTTACTCTTCCTATGGTCTTGTTCATTACTTCTTGAACCTGCCCTTTTACTTCTCTCCTTGCTCCTACTTCTTTCTTTATCTCTCCCTCTAGAATCATAGCGCTTTTCTTTTTCTCTACCCTTCTCATGGTCTCTGTCTTTGCTTCTTGATCTTATTCTCTTTTCATCATGTCTACTGTGCTTAGAGTCTCTCTCTTTACTTTTTGATTTCTCTCGGCTTTTACTATGGCTTCTAGATTTAGCTCTTCTCTTAGCCTTGCTTTTGTTATGCTTGTCATCTTTTTCTGAATTCCTTCTTGTCTCCCTGTCTTTACTGCTGGATTTGTGATCTTTTTTCTTCTCCTTTTCCCCTCTTCTGCTTGGACTTTCAGAAACTTGTCTGTGGTCTGATATTTTTCTCTCTTTTCCTCTTCCTGGGCTTTTTTGATTATCTTTCTTGTTTTCATTTATTTCACTCCTTGGAGAGAGAAAGATACAATTTTTTAGATGTTTTGAATCCCCTCCACTCCGAAAAAATAAGTCAAAAGTGAGACAGCATTACAACTGAAACTTAAATCACATTAGGTCATCTATATTAATAACTATACATTTACAGTAGCATGATTAAAATCAGACACAGTTAAGTAACGGGATAACCAAGTCAGCACCCTGTTTTTCGGGAGTAACTGTAATTGAATATCTAAGATGACAGGTATTACTTTTAATATATAAAAAATTTTCAATGCGTGTACTCCGTAAAGAAATAATCTTACTTGTCCCCTTTTATCCATCTTTCTCCACTAGACACTCTCATTCTTTGAGCTCTTTGCATTTCTTGCCTCCAATGTGGAGGAGTTTCACTGCGTCGGAATCTATCTCTTGACCTGGATCTGGAAGGTGTTCGATAACGCTTGAAGTGAAAAAGAGAAAATTGGGCGTAAGTTTGAATTTCACATGCTGTGATAGCTAAGCAAGATTTTTATCCCTGGCGGTTGATTCTACATAGCACCTAACACGACACTTCACACGTACATACCAAGTTTACATTGACAAGTTATTAACTTACTGAAAAGTGTATTTGACAGGAATACAAAATGTCTGATCAAATAACTATTTTTAAGGTAACTTCATTTTCAGGATTTTTGTACTCTGCTGACAGGTCTTCTGTTGCTTTTAATTAGCACAAATGCAACTCATTTTTCTAACAATGAAAATTCTTCTTAGCTTTGACAAGCAACACAGAAACAATACTTAAACGTTTTTACTAAAAATTTGAGGGATAGAGACTTCTGTTACTAAAACCATTTGTGACAAGCAGTGCATAGCATATGGCTTCAAAAAATCAGAAAAAACAATCTGACAGCTCCCCCCTGCCAAAAAAGGGGAGAAGTCTTCCCCACATTTCTGGCACTGATGTCGTACTGGTTCTGGTGTTCGCTAGAACCATTTTTGAGCTTATCGCATTCACTAATTCACAGAATACGACAATAACACAAACAAAGCATTTTTTGTT
>VYXH01005985.1:303527-325306 GCA_013397275.1 Burhinus bistriatus
CCCCCCAAATAATTTCCTGTTTGCATACTGAGTTTAATTTAATTTTCCTTGTTGTCTTCCTTCAAACCTCAGTCCCCAAATAAATTATGGTGCACCATAAATCCTGTGGGTTTTTTTTTTTTTTTTTGAATCAACCATCCTAATGAAAATGGTAACACCAGCAGTAAGACTGTGCTACGACCTTGTTTCTTTTGGAGAACAGATTGTAAACATTTACCCTTGGTCCTCTTCCTTTTATTTTCCTTCCAGATCTGGTCACTAACAGCCTCCTCTGGTATGTTGACTGTGAATTCGATAGATTACTAAAAATAATTTTAAAAAAGTGATATTGTTTATAACATCAAAGAAAGAAGGAATGACAAAATAAAACCAATTTTAAAACCTCTTCAGAAATTAAACTAAATGAAAACACACATTTAATTTTATTTTTTTATTGTTAGTGCAGACAATAACAACCACACAGTAAAAACTTCAGATTTTGTGACCACAAAATATTTTACCAGATTTCCATGTTCTTCCATTTTTGAAAGAATAAATTATAGATTTAGATTGGACAATTCCAATAAATTCTAAATGAAATTACAATGCATTTTCCTTTCTTTTTCTTGAATCAGTAATTTTAAATTTTTCACTCACTAAAACAATTTTCAAAGACTAAGCCTTTGTTCTAGGACAAAACCAACAGTTAACTAATAAACTGAAAAATCCATTTTTCATCCAGAAGTGCTCCCAACATTGAACTGTTTAATAGGGAAAGAACTCACTTAACATTAGTCCTAAAACAGTAACGCGACCATACTACTGTCATCATGTAGTCAGACTGAAAACAGATATATTACCTTTCTCTTTCCTTCTCTCTGCTTTTCCTCTCTTTTTCTTTCTCATCTGCTTTAGGAGGACTTTTCCTCATCAGGAACCGGTTTTCAGGTACAGGAGGAATTTCTTCAGGACGGACAGTGGATAATGGCTGTGCTTCAGGGTTTTCGTCTTCACTTTCACTGGATGAGCTTTATTTTTGTATAAAAAAAAAAATTATACTTAAAGTGAGTTATTTGGATGAGGGAAAACCTTTCAATCTATTTACGTAATTTAAAAATTCTCTTAATTCAATACACAACGATACCACAAGAAACTCAGGAAACAGTTATTTCAGAAGCAACTTTCCCCTCCCCCATGATATCTTCGCTCCAAATGTATAACTGCAGTAGATTTCTGACGAACATTTTTTATCTATGAATTCCAATGGTGCAACACTGAACATTTATTTACTCTCTATTTAGATATAGCTTTTTTTAAAAAAAACTATTTTCTTTTTAAAACACTACCAGGAGTGTCAAATTCAGATTTTAAACTAGCATATATAACTGGCTACAAACTACTGTAATTCCAAGCAGTTGATATAAAGAAACTTGTGTGAAATGGGCTTAGTCCCACAGAAACAATGTTTAGGCAGCATTGCCTTTCATCAACATTTCTTACATTTTACTGCTGGCTTAGAAAAATGTGACTTGCACTGACACAACTTATATCTCACATTGAGCTACAAGTAAAACTATTAGATTAGAAAGAACATTTTCAGAAGCAAGAATACCTTTTGAGTTTTATTATCTTCCAGTGAAACTGCAAGACTTTTGGCATATCAGACAGAAATAACGCTGTTACGTATGTTTGCTTCTTAACTTTTTTGTTTAGTTTTGCTTTTATTTCTGCATACTGCATTCTCATGAGTCCCACTGCATATAATTTAAATTGAATTGCACAGAAGTGAATTTGGGGAAACAAGCTACCACCACCCGTTTCAAATCAAGCACTCCTGCAACTTTTCAAGCCAAATATACGTAAGACTTAGTCCATTCCTTCACTCCTTTTCAAATTGCAGCATGTATGCACATGGACACTGTCCTTTGCTATCATATCAAAAAAATTTAAGCTTGTATATGGAAACCAATTGTCTCCCAGACTTCAAAACAGCTATTTCAGTAGTTACAGAATACTATTCTGTAGTTATAGGACAATAATATGGTACTGTATGGTGTACAGGTAACAAAACAAATCTCAAAATTGACCTTTTCTTGCTTTTCTTTCTCTTTTTCTTTTCTTTCTTATGTTTCTTGGAATTTTTCTTGTGTTTCTTTTTTCGTTTTTTAGATTTCTCTTCCGAAGCACTCTCAGAATCCGACGATGAATCAGAAGATGATTCTGAATCACTTGAACTTTCCGAGTCACTGGATGAGGAAGATGACTTATGTCTTTTCTTTTCTTCTTTCTTGGCTTTAAGTCAGAATAGCAAAGACACATTTTAATATCAGATACTTCTAAATAAACCTCAGAAAAATCAACTTACCTAGTATCTGCCTGAGCTTCTTATAACTGTGTCATAAGACTACTTCATCAAAATACTGAAGAACAAATTCAGATTTTGAAGAAAACACTGTTTCTCCCAATTACAATAAAGGAAATGTCTAGAAATATGTATGAAATTTTCAACATTTTGTATTTTTGAAGCTCTAAAGTTATCAAATTTATACTGTCAAAAACTTGTAGAGCTGTGTAAGTTTTTGGATGATGTTTTATACAACATAAGCTACATATGAAGAGTTATTTAAAATTTATTTAGAAAGTGTTTATAAATAAAAAATTCTTTGGCTTCAGGTTTAACCTCATTTCATATAAAATAGAATACAGACTAAACTGATTACTCTTTGAATTTAGCTCAGAGGGAAGATGCAAATAACCAACCTTCCTGCTAAGTAAATCCATGCTCAGAGAACAGTCCTAATCCTCCAGCTCATCATGTGTTGTTTGGGTTTTTTTGTTTGGTTTTGTTTGTTTTAGATTTTTTTTTTGTTTTTAACAGAAAGATACAAGTAACTTACTAACCATCTAGTCTGAAAAGGAACTCTGCTAAAGAGCAGACTAGTCCTTAATTACGTATTTCACCATTTCTTGTGTGGCTGCTGGAGCTGCAAATCAGCAGCTTACTGGCAATCTGGTATTAGTCTGACAGGAAATAACGCAAGTACAAACACACCTTTTTATGCCCTTTTAACTGACCTGAGATCTACTTAAACTATTAAAAGTGGTATATTATTTCAGAGTCTCACTAATTTGGGGGGTGGGGTGAGTGGGGGAAGGCAGCAATAAGAAAATGTACTACAAAAACTTCACTAAAGGAAATATAGGAGGCTTCTGAGTTATGACACGTCAGGTAAATCAGTTAAATGGTATGAATACTCTTCAAATGTGTTATGAAATCCGTATCAGGCTATCATCCAGAAAATTAAAAGTTCTATCTAGAAAATCCAGAAAAGAACACTGGTTGTCTTTGGACTGCTGTAGTTGACTTCTAATTAGCATCAAATATTATTTCACTTTGTCATTGTAAATCGCAAAGATAGTCCGTCATTCACTATGCAACATACTACAGCCACAGCCAGAAGAAACAGAACCTTCGCCATTAAACAGATGAAAAATACACCAAAAATAAATACTGATGTCCAAACAGCCTGTTTCCTTGTCAAAGCAAGCAATCCATATTTTAGGGGAACACCTGTTAAGACCTTAGAACAGGCTTCAGATCAGAGACAGTACTGAATTTTAAAACTGTGTATGAATCCTATCTGAAAGTATTAGACTATTTTGCAAAGTTTTTAATAGCTTGCTCTATCCAAAGAATTCATGGATTACAGATATTATCTGACCTACATCAACGTACAAGCAGTTTAAATGAAACTTCCCACCACCTGCTCTTCTGCGCAAAACAGGTAAGGGAAAATATTAGGTATCAAAGACAGGATTACGACTACGCAGCCTGTCTGCACCTGAAAACTATTCAGACACAGAAAACACAATGTTTTCACATAGCAGGAAACATAAAGATGTCTCCCTGGATAGTCTAAGTTTTTTCTTTTCTATTAAAGACAGAGAAATTAAACTGTTGAGTATAGCCAAGCATTTGTTCTATTGGCTTTCACTTGGGCCCAACAAGATGATGCATTTGTACTTAGCGATTGTTTATCAGTCACTATTATAAAATAATTAAGGCAAGTAATTAGAGAAACCCCTTGCAAAAAAAAAAAAGGTAAAAATATGTTATGATAACTTTCCCATTAGATGATTTTTGTCCTTGTTGTACAGAAAGTCCACTTGGGTATTACAGTAACTCAAGTGTCAGAAGCTAAAAGATTTCAAGAACTTCAAAGAACTACAGGTTATTATCCAGCTTTTTACTTATGAACACCTTGATTTTGTACATATGGATGGGAAGAAAAATTCCACTTCAGAATTCCCTGCTAGCAATCTCTGATCATATACCACACTTACAGGTGTCCAGAAAAAAAGGTAAAGTGGCAGCAGTACCAAATACTAAGATGTGTCTATGAAGAGCTATTCAACTTCTAGCGTGTAGTTATTCGGAAAATGAATTCTTTTAATTCAACACTAACTTGATCTCATTTTTGCAAAACTACATGAGTTTTTCAAGGATGATCAAAAGCAATAAAACTTACATAAAATTCCTTGCTAAACTGGTCAGAGAAGAAAATAAAAATGAGTCTTGGGGATAATGAGTCATAGTATAATACTTATGGATGTATTATTTGTAATAATAAGCTAGTACTTCCTAGCAACTTTAATTTTCACAGGGGAAAATTCTCATTTGGGCTAGAATGATAAAAATCAGTGAGGACAGGTCCAGAGTTGCCCAAAACACATTTCAAGTTGCACTTCAGGTAGCTTCTTTATGACAGATGATGTGCTGTGGGAACTTCATATTGCCTCTTGGAAACTGGACATAACTGCGTATGCTTTAGAGTAGCAAAGTTAAGTGTGGGTGTATTACACCAATAGCACAGACAGACAATTATGGGTTCCTAATGGAGAAGCGAATCAGCATTTCACAGAAAAGCAACAGTTAAGCTCTCATTCACAGCATCACCTCTTAACTTTTTTTCTGTATATAGTTATTGAATGTAAAATGGTGAAATCTCAAATACATGAAGTTGTCATATTTTACGCTCGTCATACCATGTCTTGCTCAGAACACCTTCTGGCTGTAGACTGTGACGCGTTGATGTTCTAGATCTATCAGCAGCCTTCAGTATTGTTCCAATGTTTTCATGACAATATCCAAAATGAATGCTAAGGCAGTACGACAATATCCAAAATGAAAGCTAAGGCAGCACTATTCTTCATCTTCAGCTAAGTACTAGCTGCTACCATTAGATCACTGATGTAACCCAACACCTCTTTTGTAGCAATCCAGGATCCTACTATCAGGTCTCCCATTCAGAATACAGCAATACATACAGTGGTGAAAGATTTCCTCTTCATAGTGATGCAGAACACTTACTTCCAAAAGAACTGGCTGAGACAAAAGATCTGGATGACAGCAATCTAGCTGGGGCTTAATTCAGGTAACAGCGGATCAACTACATGGTGCAGAAAAATCTCAGCAGAAACAACTAAGTGTGGCATCTTGGCCTCTCTTTTTGTGGTCATACTCTTTATGGATGCTTTTTCTCCTTTTAACATTACCCAATCTCCACACTGGTACAGTGAACGAAATTTAGTTCCATTGCACTAGATTGCACTAATTTTTCAGATTGGCATCACAGACACAAGTCACACCCGTATGATTTCTACAGTGACTTTTTTTTTTTTACACGGTGTTTTCTATGTGTTTATTCACAAGCCTCATTTGAAACAGACTAATGAAAGCCTGATAATTAACTGAAACACAACCTCTGTACTTCATTGATTGTATTAGTCTCCTGGTCACTCCTGGGTGCAGTTGTCTTACTCGTTTAGGACAGCCTGCTGATTGAAATCAGTTGGTTCTCAACACATGTTTTTAGTGCTTCTTGCAAAATGCTTCCAAAAGACAAATATCTTTTTTTTTTTTTTTTTTTTAACTTCCCTTGTCAGTCCAGACCAAGATATCTGGCCTCTTCTCTCAACCTGTTGCTCATTAAAGCACTGTATTTAATAAAAAGTCTTTGCAATACTTTATATCAGTTTCAGATTGTCTAAATATATATACATTCACTAAGTCTAACAAGTACGTATTTATAAAAGAAAACTGAACATTTGCAAATTAATTTCAATCAAAGAAGCCTGGTGCCATATAGACCTGGTGACACCCCAACAAAAAGAAGAATCTCACTTGAGCTCTAAATACCATGAACACAAAAAGTATTAAAAAAGTTAACTAATTTCTAAGTCCCAAGACACTTTCAAATACTTCTTACCTATTCAACACTTACTTTTGGCCCATTAAAAAAACCCACTATATTGCACCATTCTGTTTCCTACATGCTTTCAGACAAAACATGTCTCCAAGCTCAATTTCAGAAATGTCTGAACAAGGCAACAATAAATGCAGTTATTTCCTCTATTTTCTCCCTCCTGCATCTGTTTTAAGTGTCAAAAATTATCTATGACAGTTTTATCTGCATTCTTGTAACAACTTCAGGTATGTTATAGTCACTACTTCAAAATGAGTAAGTCATAGGTAGAAATGGAGGTGAGTTAGCGAGCAACTACCTCAACAAACATGATGTGATTCTTAACACGCAGCAAATAACATCAGTGGCAGATGTAGGTGGGAAATCATGTGGCAGGGAGTGAAATGAAGTTGGGGGAAAAAAAAACCCAAAACCCAAAACAAAAAAGACACCAAAAAGCCCAGAACTGTTTACACAGCAAAGACAGAATATCTGGCAAGAGGTTTTGGATATACTTTCTGGTGACATCTAACTATCTCTGTCCAGCAGCAAATGCTATTTTGAGTACTGAACCAACCTGGTACTGGCCAATTACAGATCACAACAACAAATGAAATCAATCCTGCAGCGTGAAGGTGAGCAAGAAACAAACAGACTTCTATTTTCAGTCCAGCTGTTCCAGCTCATTAACTTCAGGATTAGGTTTCAACTTATGACCACATCTGAAACAGATACATCAGCTCCTACTCCATTCACTGTGACCTATAGTATTTGCCAGACTTCATGAACTACATGATTATGCTGCATGGCACAGCCAAGCACTCTCAGCTTGTTATGAACTGTAGCAAGTCTTACGTTAGCCCCATGGTATCAGACTCCTGAACTTGAAATGAAGAAATGATCTGGACAGAAAGCAGTTGGGCTCAAGCACAAAAGTTAGAACAGATGATCTCATCTCGTAATTCACAGCAGCGATGCTCAAATGATTACCTTGTATCGAGTCCAATAACCTGTGTTGGACTAAGCAGTCTCCAAAAAAAGGGTGCCTTTACTTCAGAACATTTAGACAGGTATTTTCCCTGATATTTTTTTCCAGCGTTTAATCACCCTGCTGTTCAGGGTATCAGATCTTTTTTTCTATTTTTCATGCATCTTACTTCAATTATTTGCCATGGGTTCCCATTATGTCTTTCACTGCTTAATTAGGGACCCACTGTTTCTTACAATGAAAATTATACACAGTAATCCAGTTGCCAGAGACATGTGTTAGGGAAGGCTACCATACTTGATTCTTGTTGATGAGATGACATTGTTACTGCAAGGAGTCCTACGCCTCTGGACACAGATGTTTTTGCAGAGAAGCAACCTACGCCACAACTGCAACACCAGAGGATGGGGGAAAGAAAAAAAATAGAGGAAAAAAGTCATGTCCAGCTTCACTTTGAACAATTTTGGCTAAAGCTGAAAACAGTTTACACCTAGTGGGCCCTTCACAAGGAAAAAAATAATAATAATCTGGAACAGAAAAGTCTGAAACAACTGTTCATAGCAACCAGCTTGGGGAAAAGGGGCTGACAATGATGTGTAACAAGTTTGCAGAAGAAATGAGTACTCTAGAGATTGAATGGGTAAGAAAAGAGGAAAGGGAAGAAACACGAATCAAAAGTCCAGGCAGGACATGACTTACCAGAATCACCACTTTCTAAGACTGTTCTTATTCCATAGATATTTCATGATTCCTGAATGTGTAACTTTGTACTCCGCATCAGTGCTTGATAATTTGTACCAATACTTTTTTTCCTTAAAGAAACTGTACTGATAGAATGACCTAATTACAATATTGCTCTTCGATGAATTATGAAGGCAGCCATAATCTGCCTTAATTGCAGAAAGCACACTTTTACAAGCAGTGATTCTACAGGGACATCTGTAACATCAATGAAGATCATGAATCAAGCCTAGCACTGCTCTGTGCAGAATCCCCTAGAAATACATTTTTCATAAGAAATCTTCAGTAAAGGCTCTTGTTAAAAACCTCCCAATACACAAAGCCATTTAATTTTTTTGTTTGGTTTTGATTCAGAATGTGCTTTGAAAGGAGAGACAGTTACCAGAGCACACTGCTTCTAAGAATTTGCTGTTAAAACAAAGGAATAAGGACGTTGTCAGTGAGGGAAGTACAATGGTGAATTTCTGTGGGAGGGTACACTAGGATAGCAAGGGAGGCTTAAACCAAGATATTTATTGTATGAGTTTGTCTGATAGGCAGCACAAACGAATGAATTAGAAAAGCCTTTATGGAATGAAAATAGAACAGATTCTTCTTGGGTTTAGCAGGGAAGCCAAGATGGCACTAGCAAAAGGAATCACAGTAGAACTTATGTGCTTGGTATGAATGTTTTTCTCCTAGGTTAAAGGTGAGGAAAGGTCATCAGATTTTTGGGTTATCACAATGAATATCCAGAGGAAGTGCTTTATGATAGAAGCAAATATAACTCTTTATGTAGAACTGGATTTATTTAGGGATGAGTGGGTGGTGACTTGACTGAGCTAACTTACTGGATGTTATGTGAACTGAATGATACAGTGATCGCAATTATAATATTGTGGAGGCCTAGATTAGAAGCTTTCACCTGGGATTTGAGAGGATGATCACCTAGAAAAGTGCAATGTTTGTCATCTTTTCCTTTGGGTTTTTTTTCTTTTCTTTTTATTCCTTAAAGTTGGAGGAGTTAGTGAAAATGAATGAGAGAAGCTAAATTATAAAAGAAGAATCTTTCTGGCCGAGTAGTATTACTTTTAGAAAATCTTAAAGTTCCAGGGAAAATCCTGAAAGCTGGGGGGACGGGGGGAAAGAAGAAAGTTAAGTATTAAGCCAGTATTTAGAAAGGTCATTGTGGACTAGCTAAATGAGTATAATTCTCAAGAGAAACTGTGGAACAAGTAACATAATACTAGTTTTCTTAAAGACAAATGGGAGTTTGGTACCAATTGACAAAGGTTTGCAGAAGGGGGTCTAGTCAAAAAAGGCTGGCTGCATTGTTTGAGATCATGACTTCGGTTAATCAAAAGTATATCTGGGATGTTTTCAAGAATGTAAGACACTGACAGTAGTGTACTACAACCAGTTCCACTGTTAGATGACTCTCTATCGATGATCTTCCATGACACTGCTCACCTCCCAGAAACTGCTCCTCCTATCTGGATTCCCTGGCCTCTTCCATATATTGACATGTCCAAGGGCTTCTCCTGCTCCACTTGTCAGTTTTGGACTGCAGCTTGGCAAATTTCCTGCTGCTGATGTGATGACAAACTGTTCCTCCTACCTCCACTCCCTCAGGTCAGCATGGCTCATCAGTGGTTCCATGTTGCACATTTAGCAAACAGTTCCAGCCATACTATCATCTCTCACAGTAGCAGCAGATTTCCCTTTGCAGGTCCTACAGACAGCCTTTCCCTTTCAATAGCAGGATTCTCCACTCACCAGGATCTCCATCGTGGTCTGTCAGGCAACACCTTCATCAGGCTGGCTCTGCATTAGCGCCCACTAGGGCCAACAACTCCCTGCACTCAGCTCTGTCCTTCACCTGCCTGATCCTGGTGCCTAAGGCCTCTTGTTCTCCAAACACTCCTGCTGCCCACCATGACCTAGCACTCTGCCTTATAGTCAGTTGAGTGGGGTATCCCATGGCCCTGGCATCAATTTCCCTCCGTGGCACAGCAGACCAGCTACTGGAAGCAGAGTCTCCAGGATCCCAGCAGTACTGAGGCAAAGAGGTACAAAAGGACACAGACAAATGGGTAGGACCAGACAGTCAGATCTTTCCAGAACCCTGTTCTCTTTTAGAAGAAGTTAAAGGAAAAAAACATTTTGTAATTATTTTATTCACTCTTTTGATGACAAGTACTTTAAAGCCCTCCCTAATTGCTTTAACTCATCAGACTGCTCAGTGCCAAAACTTTTATTTAGTCATTCAATTTCACGTGTTCCAGAGTGGACTAAAAAGGGAGTGTTGCAAACCAAGGAAGACATATATACAGAGTAGGTATCTCACTCAGTAGCTTCACCTATTCTATATCTGTATTGTTTTATTTTATTTTCTCATCTACACAACCCGTGCATTTTCTAACAGATACCAAGCTCCTGAGTACTGTCCAGAAAAACAAAATTATGTCCTAACACACAGGGTGACTTCTGAGTGAATCTAAGCAGTTCTAGAACCTTTGAGAAGTCAGGAGCCATAAGATAACTTTGCTTGGAATTCTGAGGTATTGAAAAGATCGCTTCAGACTCCAAAGTCATTCTGCTAGACGACAACACGTGAACAGAGAACTGCATCAAAAAGGAAAGGAAGAACTACGAAGCTCAAGTTTGAATGACTGTATTTTCCTTAGGCCAAAGAAAATTATTCTCGTATTGTGCTTCAATATCCTTGGTGCAACCCTTCACAGTATGTATCAGCAGAAGGTGCTACGAATGAAAAAGTATGATGAAACCCATCATAGTTCCTACCAAACATGCACTCTGGGTTTCCTCTAATGACATTCTCCAGAGTGACAGCAACATCTTAGATTGAGCCTTATTTTGTAAGAGAAGCAGAATCCGATCTCCAATACCATGTTCACCTCTGGAATGACAGAGCGAGGCATCCCTTCCAGAAAGAAAGGTAGGTTCTGACATATTCCTCTTTAAGAACATAGTTTATAGTAACTTAAAAAGGTTATCTGCTAAAGGGCAATTCCAAGCTTTTCTACTCTAAGTGCCTGTTCTGAAGATTTACCTGGAAGAATCATGAAATAACTTCAATGCTTGCAAAAAAAGCAGCCGTTATCAACTGAAATCTGACTGCCATCAGCCTTCTTAACACAGTGCTCTGCTTTCTACGGGACAAGTGCTTGTCAGTTTTATACTAAAATTTAGCTAATATAAGGAAATCCAAGACAGGAAAAGCTTTGAAGAAACCATATATAATGTTTCTTTAATGCCTTCTGCATCAACACCTTTTAAGTGTTTTAGGACACAAACTGTACTGCAATGTTATTCACCTTTTCACCAATTACCTCTCCATCCATCACAAGTAGATTTCTAAATATTTTTATAAGCAACCAACAGGGAAGAAAATGAGCAAAATTACCTCATAGTTTGCATCTATGTAAATGTACAGTTCAACTTTACCTTTGGATTTTGGAATTAACTCTCCACAACTCAGTATGCGTACTTCAGCATATGGTTTACTAGATGCATCTGTTTTCTGGTTTTCTATTTCTCTCACAACTTCCTGACCTGAGATGACTTGTCCAAAAACAACATGATGTCTGAAGAATTTAAACAAAAGTAAGAGTTCTTAGTACTTAATTTTCTCAAGGCACTTCCCAAACAAACATTAGAAGAAGGTAAGAGATATTTACCCATCTAAGTGAGGTGTAGGTTTAGTTGTTCTGTTGTTTCCAGATTTTAATTTAAAGAGAAAAACAAAGTCAGTATTAGTGCAAAGCAGTCAGCATTTGAAGCATGTCACATACACATATGAAGGTGAAAATTATTTTGAGTGAAATAATAAAACTGAAAAAAACTAATACATACTATTCTAAGTTTGTGTGCAGTTAGAAGTATTTAACGTTTTATCCATTAAACTATCTATTCATTACTTTATCACATTTTACTGAACAAACTGAAGTGCACATAAATTTTTAGACAGCATCCTCATATAGCATATAAGTATTCTATTTATTAAATTATATAAATACTACCAGGAACAGATATAAAAAAATTAAAATTAAGGCAATTGCCTCAGAATAGGAAAACCGTAAATAACCTTCTATATATTAGAAAATAATCAGAAAACAAAGGAAGACAAAAATATCTATGTACAGATTATGTGACATAGAAGTAGAACTGACTTTCTCTCAGCTTTCCCCTACACTACCATTACTAAAGCATACAGATGTCAGCTGCAACAGAAGTAAAAAACTGGGATAATTACAGTAATGATCAGTCAGAAATCCCAAAATAAGGGTCTAATGGTAAGTGACATCCACAACTTACCATGTTAATTAAGGTCATGAAACATGGGTAAGTGATGTATTTCAAGAATGTTTTCTGCAGATAAATTAGATTTAAGAAGAGTCTACTGCAATGTATTTTAAGAATTGGTTTTAACTGTAAATGAGACTTGGAAATTTATTTTGTGACAAACCCCTACTACTTTTGAGATCCCCCAGAGCTGTTTAGCCTTCTTCCAGACAACACTTACTAGAAGAAAGTGATCAGAATTCAAGGAACTAACAAGTTTGATGTATTGACCAAGTTAGAACACAGCTACTGAAAAATATCAAAAGCTCTTCTGCACAGACAATAAGCACTAAACATAACAGTGATAAAAACAGTCAGGATCCCTAAACAGCTGTCACGGTTTAGGCTGGGCTAGCCAGCGCATTAGGAAAATGGCTACTTCCATGCAACTTCGTGAAAAAGAATCAACTTCTGGTCTGCACAGGAGCTCGTCTTCAATATTTAAAAGGATTACTTTTACAGCTTACAAATAGCAAACAACACACATTTCAGGACAATACTTACATAAAGAACTGTGAACCATTTGTATCTTTCCCTCGGTTGGCCATCGAAAGGAGAAATTCCTTGTTGTGCTTTACAGCAAAGCTTTCATCTAAAGAAAGTGTTTTCAGTTACTTGAAATATACCACATATGCTTAGATAAATGCCATAATCTAACTAAACTCATCCTTATTAAATAAATCTGCTACTCACTTCAGTAAAAAGTCATATTAAAAGTAGACTCAAAATAATGTTTTTTAAAAATACATTATTCCTTCCATTCTAAGTAATGCATTTTAATAAGGAGAAATATGAATTAATGGTTTATAACCTAAGAAGAAACTAAAAAATTGAGTAATGTTGTTCAAGAGATTTGCTTTCTACCAAAATTAGCAGAGACCTCATCATTTTAAGCTGTTGCTTTTTCTATTTTGCACATACTGATCATTGTCTCTTTGGAGCAGAAGTTTTTTAGCTGTGCATTAAGAAACCTCCCATTTTCAAGCAGTTTTGTTGTTTTATTATTTTTTAATACACATGGATATCTAGTTTGATCGCAATCCCAAACAACTTCTGAACTTATGAAGCTGGCCATTAAGAAAATAGGTTTAACTTTAATGAATCCTACTTCTGATGAGCAAATCATTGTAACAGTTCAAACTAAATCCCAATGAAAGTGTGAAATGTAATCACTATTCTTCATTTAAGACATCTATGGGATTATCCTATCTCACTGCTTTTCCAAAACAGCATAAAGGCTGTTGGGGGACCCAAACTCTTCAGACAGAGGAAGTCTGCTCGATATTCTTTAGATAGAGATGGCAGGAGCAAGCATTAACAAAGAAAAAAAGTATGCTGTAAGTAAGGATATGGTTTCACATCACACTGTGTCACTGGCAGTGAAAGGAGCAGTCCCACTCACTCTCCAGTCACCTGTACAATAGCTATCTTGCATAGCCTAAAATGTCAATCTAATCCTATGGTGAATTGGTTAAAGGATCCACAAAAGCAAAACTCCCACAAATTCCATTTCATACTGTGGCTGAGTTCAACAGCCAGCTTGCAACTGTCAGAAGAAGGTAGGCAGAGGATTTGCTCCTTCTTCCATCTCCCCCAACCATACATTTCCTCAAACCCAGCTACTCATTTGTGTTGGTTCTCATTCTTGTCAAATTATTGAATTGGATCCGCTCACTAATATACAAATACATTTTTTTTTTTTCTGGAATAGTCTTTGGGCATTCTTGCAATCAGATCCACATGTGATCTGAATGTGAGACTGTACAAGGTAAGACCTTCTCCCTCTTTTGGCAGTTGCAAACTGCTGATTCAACTCAAGGTCTGATATAAAACTGCAGCCTAGCCCTACTAAAAATGTGAAAAATTCTTTTGATTGTTTGCTGCGAGCTCAGACAAGAACCAATGTTAAAAAAAAAAAAGTGGCAGGGGGGAGAGAGGAGCATAACCGCTCCTGCTGGTAGCAGTAGGATAGTACAAAAACTGCTCCAAGAAACACAGAGATGCTCCACTACACTCTGGGCAAATACAGGCTGAGGAACACACTGGAGTGCAGAAGAGGTACTTCTGCAACACCAACTGAAAAAAAATCAGGGCTGTGAGAAAACTGATGGCCTCTTTATCATTAATTTCCCTTGGCTTCAGGAAAGCAGGGCTTTATGCTTTCTTTTAAATAAACATTTGCAAAGAAATCTGGCTCCATCATGCCTTTCTCCTTTTCACTGGAAGAAAAGACAGTCCTCAACTTTTAGCTAGCTGCTCAAGCCAGAAACGTATGTTTAAAAACGGTTATAAAAACTTAAATCTGGTAAAATGGACAAATACAAAGGAGTTCAGTTTTAATTTTTCATTAATTAAAAAGGTTTGTATCTGTTGTGGTTTAACTCCTGCCAGCAACTAAGCACCAAACAGCAGCTAGCTCACTCCTCCCTGGTGGGATGGGGGAAAAAACTGGAAGAGTAAAAGTGAGAAAACTCGTCAGTTGAGATACAGACAGTTTAACAGGTAAACCAAAAGCAGCGTGCGCAAGCAAAGCAAAACAAGGAATTAATTCCCATTGGCAGGCAGGCGTTCAGCCATCCCTAGGAAAGCAGGGCTCCATCACGCATAATGGTTACTTGGGAAGACAAAAACTATTACTCTGAACGTCCCCCTACTCCTTCTTCTTCCCCCAGCTTTATATGCTGAGCATGACATCATATGGCATGGAATATTCCCTTCGGTGAGTTGGGGTCAGCTGTCCCAGCTGCGTACCTTCCCAGCTTTTTGTGCACCCTCAGTCTGCTCGCTGATAGGGTGGGATGAGAAGCAGAAAAGGCCTTGACTGTGTGTAAGCACTGCTCAGCAGTAACTAAAACATCCCTGTAATATCAACACTGTTTTCAGCACAAATCCAAAACATAGCCTCATACTAGCTACTACGATGAAAATTAACTATCCCAGACAAAATCAGCACAATATCTTAAAAGTAAAATAAAATAACCTAAACTGGACAGCCAAAGGCCTCTAAGACCAGACAAGATCTTAACAAAAACAATGGAGTTCAGGTTTATAGAACAGAGACAACAAAACAAAAAGGTGATTGCTTACAGTAACACCAAAATAGAGCAAACTGATAAAACACTTACCTTCAAAAAAGCCACCATAAATGGATTCTCCTCCCCTGCCATTTCCTTGAAAGAGGAAAAGTGACAGTTACAACTTAAAGTAGTGATTAACAGAGTCAGGTTATGTGGAAGGTGCTTCATAATATGAAATACTGATCCAACTGCATCCAAATCACTGACATTCTTCAAGATATGCAAAGAAGATCAAGATGTATCTTCATAGTCCCAAAGCAAACTGGGAAAACAAGAAAGTATTCTCCCCCGTGTTCTGCTATATTCTCCCTTTTTTCTTTATTTTCCAGCAGCAGATACCATATTTTACCCTCACATTTAAACCTTGCAATGGAAAGTACTTAGTACTCTGAGTACTGAGTTCACGGAGCAAAAGTGTCCATGTGTGCATGCACATGTATAATATATTATAAGTTTTCATGTAAAGGTTCTTACACAGGAAAAAAGTAGTTGAATCACAGAATAATTAATATAAGTGATGCTACACAGAACTGCAATTCTATTACATAAGCATTAAAATTTTCTTCAAAGATTCACATCCTACCTTCACTGAAGTCACCTCCTTGGATCATAAAATCTTTCACGACCCTGTGAAACAGACAACTTTTGTAATGCAATGGCTTTTGGGTGGATTTTCCTGTACCCTTTTCACCTAAAGGAAAAGAGGAGGAACAAAAACCAAAATTACTCTCAGTACCTGTAGAATCTCTACTAAAAAAGTGCTACGTAAGCACTTAATCAAAATCATCTCCTAAGCTCTAAAAAATTAGCTTGTGAGGCAGACACATACCTGTAACACCAATAAGAAACTAGCATTTAAGAAAGCAAAGCAGAAACTACCTTCTGTCTCTACAGTTATACCAGAAAAACTTACTGACATTATTACACAACTCTGGTCTCTTCCATGCAGATTGACTGAAATTAACCAGCCAGTTCAGATTTAAGATAACTGGCATTGGTCAGAAGCATGCAAGAAACACTCAGATATTCCATTACAGCATGGCAAGGTTAAGGTACTACAAAAGCTCATAAAAACAAAGATGCAGGGGGAAGGAGAAGGAATCTCGTTCCCTCCCCCCTCATGATTACCACTGCCACCTTCCTCCCTTACATCAGTTTTGGTGCTCAAGACCCAAAAGCAGACTCTCTGCTTCAGCTACAACACTACCTACTTCCCCTCCTACCCTCAAATAGATAAAGTCTCTGCTGAGTTAGCAACATGAATAGCTCATGGTGGGTCCTGTAAATGGCAGAGCCAACCGCAAGGTAACAGTAAGGTAATCAGCAGGAGTATGTTGGAAGGAAAAGGATCTCCTCCTCTCAGTGCTGGCAAACCATTAGACTGTATCTTCCTATAATCTTATTCTCAGCTATTAAACTGGCAGCTTTTGTCAAGGGCAGCTGCCTCTGAACTTATCTGTGACAGACTGGTGCCTCCATATGGATCCGACTAGCTAGAAGAAACACTTTTGATAGGAACTTTGATAAATGTGAAGCTGTATCTGTTTCACTAACTTGGCATATGCCTAATGTAGATATGCCAGGAAAACACGGAACTGTTTATCCCTGTTTTAATAAGACAGCATATACTTTTCAAAACTGCCTGAAAAAAATTAGTAAGGAAAACAAATAAAATCAAAATTTGAATTCATTTGCTATCAATATCGTAAACACTCTACCCATATATTTTCCTCACTATTCTTAAATTGTTAAAGCAGCAAAGTAGTTCAGCATCTGAATTTGATTTTGAATGTCAGCAACTAAGTATGAACTTAATAGTGCTTGTTCCTGACCCGAAATGCTGTTGAAAGACTTCGAGTCAAAAATTTAAAGCAGTAGCAGGAAATAACAGATTTATGCAATAAATATGACTTTTGGGCAGTTGATAGCAGATCAAGAACGCCATGGTCATATGATAACATACTCGCAGCCACTAAAAAGAATCACTTAAAGGTTTGAATTTGTTAACAAATTTTGGTAATCTGATTTTGTGCCAGTAAACCTAATGTCAGATCAGATAATACCTACATTCCTGCAGACATCATGAACGGTGCACTAAGCGTTCTAGCTCATTTGACATGAATGTAATTATGCACCCACACCTGATCCAGATCATATTAGTGCTGCAGAGTGATTCAGTATTAACAGCTATGGAGCCTTGACCTGAAAATCAACAGAGCTGGAAGGAAAGGAAGTAGAAAATGCTGAAGACTGAAAGCATGAATGCTATTTATGTATTCATAAAATTATTCTTGTGATAATACATGTAAGTTTTGCTAAACTATCAGCATTTTCAACAAAAGCATGCAGTCCACAGGACAATAGTTCTGTTTGGAACGCTTCCGGGAGAGAATCTTCTCAGTATTTTGTTCAAAAAATAATCTGAATTTCAAAAGGAGTGGAAGTCACCAGTCTCCATCAACAAAAGAAAATGAAAATGAAGAAAAAAAAGGACTAATGAATACCACCGATACCTTTCAAATACCTCGAGGTATCATAAGACTGAAAAGTAAGTCTGCATGGTTGACCTCTTAGTGGCTACCTTTCAAGACTGGATAATGTTATATAACGTGAACAGTTCTATCTATGCTAGTAACAGAAAATCAGCTTACTGTGTCCGTATTTAAAGTAATTAGTATATACTCCCTGCAACATGTTAAGCCAAAGCTACAACTGCTTTGATTCTACATCAGATGTACACGAGAAATCAGCTAAATCTCTACAGATACCAAGAACCAGTGTTTTACATACTGACTTCTATATGAAAGAAAACGTCAGGAAAAATAACATAGACACGAAACTAGCTAAAATGGTATTACATTAAAAATTATAAATAAAATTAGAAATCATACATAAAATTTTAAATCTACAAACCTGTGCAAAGGCAGCGAAAATTCTCACATGTCTTTGGACACACATCTGAAAACAGTTCAAAGACCACTCTTCCAGCTAGAAAAAAAAGCCATATTTATTATGAAGTTAACTGGTATTTGTATTATTCTTATATATCTTATATGAATATCATGTTACTGAATGGATATTTTAATTTTCTTACCAGGTACATTGTTGATGGCTATGTCAAAAAAGCAACGAGGTCTCTGGACCTTTACTCCCATGGCTTCGAAAGTTTAAGTACTGTAAGTAATAAAAATAAAATTAAGTCAAATTTTAAATTCAAGTCAATGTAGAACATTTTACAAAGATAACAAAAACTGCAGAAAAGCAAACCTTCAAAAAAACCAGAGAGCAAACATAAGTATTTTTGAATGTTCAGAAAACACAAAGTATTTTAGGTCGTTTTCATGTTTTGTAGACCCAAATAAGTGATTTTATTCATGTTTGCTGCAATAGTATTAAATTGAAACTTGTGTGCCATACTTCAGATTAGGAAATACAACAAGAAAAGATACTGTAAAGTATGGGGATAATAAAGCTTGAAGACTTCTTGCTATCCAGATGGTACAGGATACCTAAGCTGTCTGCTCCTAGAATTCTATATCCTAGGTAAAATAAGCATCAGAGAGGAAAAAAAAGAAAAAAATAAAATCAGCTTTGAGACCAAACAACTTGTTTGAGTGCTCTCAAACAACTTTTTGCAACTGCCTTTCAACTGTTTAAAAAGACTAATTTGCAATCTCTGTTAGGCTGAGTGGCAGTGGCTGAGGCAGCTACCACCTCCACATGCCGACTCAGCCCTCGGGTCAGGGTTACCAGCTTCAGATCAGGCCTGTTCTCAGGAATACATCAGATCCTACAGTCCACAACTCCGTTTAGTTCACCTCAGCTACTATTAATTACCTGGGCCATGAACTACAGCTGCTCAAGAGAGAACATACTGCTTATCTAGGAGCACAGAAAGGTGAACAGCCCAGGATGGTGAAATTCCTCAGCTGCTGTGGGTGAGTAATAACTGCTAAAGTCAAGTAGGCATACATTCAGAAATACCACAACTTTTGCCGCAAATAAAGAGAAAGGTTAAAGAGTGGAAAATAACTTATGATGGTTACAACTTGGCAAATCACCAACACATTGTCATGTTAAGATATAAGCATTCAATTTCTTAAGAATATATTTCCTGGATTCCTGTCGCTGCAGTTATCAGGAGCTGCTCTAATTAGCATCCAAACCATTCCACATTGGGAAAAAAAAAAAAAGTAGCTCTTCTACAATTACTGCTAAGTGAAATTATTTTAGCTTTTTATTGTTTCTTTTCCTTTTATGTCATTGCTTATCTCTTTTGAGTCACCATCCCTGGAAGTATTTAAAAGACATGTAGACGTGGTGCTTAGGGACATAGTTTAGTGGTGGACTTGGTAGTGTTAGGTTTACAGTTTGACTCAATGATCCTAAGGGTCTTTTCCAACCTGAATGATTCTATGATTCTTTATCAAGAATTTTAATGCAACTTTTCCCTTATCTTTGAGTATATAAATCCCTTTATTTTTGTGTAACAAGCAATGTCTTAATCCCATTTGCATCTCTGGCCTTCCAACATTATGTATAATCACGATACTCCTTTTCTGAAGCCCCATCCTCTCTGAATTACTTCAGAGAGAGAAAAAAAAACAATGAGGGCAAAAGGATCTGTAAGACTGGAGAACCTTTTCCAGAATTTGGAGTAGAATCCATAAATTTTCAGTTCTAATTATTTTTTATTGCCAGAAAACACTACTCAAATCTAGCTGACATAGTGCATACATCTCTCCTACAGCTTCACTCATAGCTGTGCCACAGAACTACCTTGAAAAATCCAATTGTTGCCATCTGTCACACTCAGCTTATGAACAAGAGGCTATAAGAAATCAAAAGACAGTAGTATAATCATGTTAGTCTATATACTCTCTACTTGTGCTCAGTGTCACTCCTAACGTTTTGCCAAGATTACACAGCGAAAATCAAAAGAACAATGCAGGACTGATTTAAATTAAATACCACTCAGTAATTTATCATTCACGTGATTTTTAGCATGGGAAGACTGCAAACATGCAGAATCTCACTAGATACCCTCTTAGCTGTGTAACAAATACATTAATTCACACAAGCCGGAGACTCATCAAAAGCAGAAGGCTTGCCTCAGTCTGCTTGCTCCTCTCCTTGAATTACCATTTCTCTTCTATTAGTAGAACAAATTTTGCAGCCAGGAAGAGAAACAAATAGAGAAAACACCTGTAGCTGATGACTTTAATGTTGTCGAGTTAGCAGAAGGCTGACTCAGCTCATCATGCTGCTGCAGAAACTCTGGGGCAGCACAAGGAAGCCGGCAGCGTGGGCAAGGGAAGAGAGATGAGACAAGTGGGAGGGAATAGACTGCCTTCAGAACCAGACCAGCCGAAAGGATAGCCATCAATTCACTGTCAGCAGCAGAATAGACTACGCAGCTGCACGGAAGGGCAGGGGGATATTTTTCCCTAGGAAACCTCTCAGAATAAATGCTACAATAAATATTGTTTGGTGGTAGAACTGACAGTTTTAACTGAACTGAGCCGTCTAAGGACCAGTAGTACCGACTGATTGACTGTATCCAGACTTCAAACACTTAGCTGTAGTGCTTGAGCGAGGAGAGATTTAACTCCTGCTTTACAGGCAATTTGCTTCAGAAATGTAGAGGTATGCCTTAACATTTATATACAGTATTTTGGCTAAAATAAACACAAACTACCTTAATATGTGACACAATTTTTGTTTCAAACGTTGATAATGACTAAAGCTAAATTGTAAAATAAACGTCAATATACCTACGTCAGCCAATTTTTAACTCAGTTTTGTAGAGAACAGGGTGGGAGAGAGAAGGAAAAAACTAGAGAAAATGTGGGCCTGCTGCTGAATGAGACAGGGGCCACAGTGACAGATGATGCAGAGAAGGCGGAATTACTGAATGCCTTCTTTGCTTCAGTCTACTGCTCAGGCCAACCCTCAGGAATCGCAGACTTGACAGGTAACAGAGAAAGTCTGGAGGAAGGAGGACTTTCCCTTGGTTGAGGAGGATCAACTTAGAGATCAGTTAAGTAAACTGGACATCCACAAGTCCATGGGTCCTGATGGGATGCACCCGCAAGTGCTGAGGGAGCTGGCAGAAGTCATTGCTGGGCCGCTCTCCATCATCTTTGAAAGGTCCTGGAGAACAGGCAAGGTGCCTGAGGACTGGAGGAAAGCCAATATCACTCCAGTCTTCAAAAAGGGCAAGAAGGAAGACTCGGGACACTACAGGCCAGTCAGCCTCACCTCCATCCCTGGAAAGATGATGGAACAGCTCATTCTGGGCATCATCTCAAAGCATCTGGAGGAAAAGAAGGTTATCAGAAGGAGCCAACATGGATTCACCAAGGGGAAGTCATGTCTGACTAATCTGATAGCCTTCTACGATGG
>VYXH01005985.1:333401-379765 GCA_013397275.1 Burhinus bistriatus
CCCAGGCCGAGCCAGGGTACTCTCCCCGACGGGCCGGGGAGGGGCCAGGGCTCCCCCCCCCGTCCGTGACCGAGCCTCAGGCCCCGCGGCGCTACGACCTCCACCCCCTCCGAACCCCCGGCGCCCACGCCGCGGCTCTCGCTCGGCCACATGGCTACCGCGCCGGACCCCGGCGGCGCCCGGCTGCGGCGCCGGCACTCACCCCGCTCGCGGCCCGCGGCGCCCCGCGCTCCTCAACGCCTCGCCGCCATGTTAGAGCTGGTGNCCTTCCCTGCTGGCGGGACGCTGGTGGGTGGCTCAGCGAAGAGCCCGGAAGAAACGGCCAAGGGACTGGTAAAGGAAGCGTCCGAAACAGTACTGGAGGGGCTTGGGGTTACCCCAGCAGTACCTGGCACACGGCGTTCGGGGTTGTAAAGGGCTAAAATGGGAATTTAGACCGACTGTATGCAAAAAAGTTCCTGATCATCTTCTCCCGTATGTCTGTATTACCATTCACAGTTAATTTCTGGGTATCTTAAAAATAGGGACATGAAAGTTTATGACAATGCATAAAGCTGTGAGCACCTTCAAAATTAAGTAAGACCTACACAGAAGTACGTACCTCCTTTAAAGGGTTTTAATTCAGACCGGTAAATACTGGGGTTAGTAATCATACGTAACAGGAGGTAATGGAAGTCCTGTCACTGGCTCTTGAGAAGTCTGTTGAAAGCAGCAAAGCAATTTTTCTCCTGAATTTCTGGGGGAAAAAATAGAAATGGAGAGGTTGACCCCTGTGACTTCTGAAATCCTGAAGAAGCTGCTGACTGGGCTTCTGTTCAGTAAATCAACGCTGGCTTCAGCATGGCATGCTTTGATAAATCTTGCATTCTTCCCCTATGGGTCCAACTTAAAATATAAAGTAATTTTATCTAGCTGTTTTAATTTCTTTTAGGCATTATTAATTGATTTCATCCAAATGTACTTGACAAGTCAAAACTAAAAAGTTTGGCATCATGTACGTTAAAAATCCATATGGTTTGCAGAAGTCCCCATCATATGAATGTGGAATAGTTTTCCTCTAAAGCAGGAGATCAGATGCCTTGGAGTTTTTACGTGAGTTTGCACGAGGCCTGAAATTCTTGAAAAAGGTTAAGTGCCAGCCTTGGAGATCGCCTGGCAGGGTTTGGGTCTCATTCTGTTACTTGCATGCCTGTGTAGACTGTAACTAAGGCGGTCTGGATTTGCTAGCAGAAGGGTACAGGAGCTGTTCCAGTTACAAAAATTGTTACAAATCCAGATAAAAATTTTACATGTTTCTAAAACACTACAGGTCTATAATAAATAAGATAGAGGCTATTTCATTAGAGTTCCATATTCATAGGCCAATCCAATATATGAGGTATACATATGATCAACAACAGACAAAAAGTCAAAAACCCAAACCTTTGATAGACAGCTGCAAAACGGCTAGTCAGAATTGCTCATGGTAATAGTTCTGGTTGTGATTTTAGATAGAATTTCAGAACAATCTGAGATTCTTATCATTCTGTCTAAATGTCCCTGTTATTATTAATTGTGGTGAGAAAAGGTCCAGAATGATGACCTGGAGCTATGTGTATACAACATAAGCAGCATAGATGTTGTAACTTGTTAGATTGGTGTTCCAGAACTCATGCATTTTTAACTTTTTTTTTTTTTTGCAAAGCATAGAAAAATTGTAATGTAAAATAAAGTAACGTGAATCCCAGCACAGTGACGCCAAACTCTTGAACTTTGCCCTTCCTGAACTTCAGTCCCTTTGTGATTTTTCTAGGCAGGGAAGACCTTTTTTGCCCTCAGAATGTGTTACATAAATGTTGGTTTTATTAATATGACCTCTAGATGATCTGTAAGGTCCTTTCCAACCCAAACCATTCTATGATTCTGTGAATACTCAAGATGACCTTGGAACTTTTGTTTGTTTTTTTTTTTTACTTTCCTTTGGAGGATCTAACTGGCTGGACTTTCTCCTTTCTCCATACATTTCCTGACATCTCAGCTGATGGAAAATACCGTCTCAGGGCAGATGGACAGTAAGTAGCGGCACACAGGGACGTGGTGCACTGAGGCTAACCCACTTGCATGTTTTGTTTGAGCGAGCAGCATCCATCTGTGGCTCGAACGCAGGAAGGGTCTTGTGAAAAAGCAAGCTAAGGACTTCTCAGATTGTGTTCTGCGGACACAGGGAGGTCCCAAAATTTGCTCAGGCGACGCTGATCCCTTTGTTTCCGTATTTAACCTAGCTGGGCGCTGGACTTCGCCGTTCCAATAGCCCTCGCTTAAGCCAGCGCTTGCGGATACCTCGCATCCCGCGCACCGCCGGGGCCGCGGCTTGGGCCTGCCGGCAGCTGGGCCCTGCCCGCCGCCCTGGGAGCCCCGCGGGCCCCCCCTTAGAGCCCTCCGCCGCCACCTCTCCGCCCCGGCGGGGCTGGGGCACGGCCCGGGCAGCGCCGCCCTCCCACCGTACTGCGGCGGCGGCGGCTGCCGGTACGGGCGGGCAGGCAGGCCTGCCTGGGCGGCCTGGGACCCCTCCCGCAGCGGAGCGAGGCGGTTCCGGGGGGCCGGGCCCGGAGCTTCCTCCGGCCGAGCACGGCGGTGCCCTCTTCCTCCTAGAGCGTAGGTGCGTAATGCGGCCACCGTTGGGCTGAACGTGGCCGAGCGGGCGCCGGGCAGTGGCGGGAACCGAGCCCAGCGCTGCGGTTTGCCCCCTGCCTGCGGCTGGAGGGCAGCGGGGCCCTGGCCGCCTGCTCCTCTCCCTGCCCGCCGCCGCCTTGAGGCCTGTGCGGCGGCTCAGCCCCTTCCCCCGCTCCTGCTGAAGCGCTTCTGGGTCAAAATCTCCCCGCAGGAAAGGAAGAGGTGACCGGCAGGTGGGAGCAGGCGGTCTTTCCGCGGGTGAGCCGGCGGTGCGGGGCAAAGGCAGGAGAGGAGGTAGGCCGCTGCTGGTACCCGCGTGACTGGGATGTTGTACTGCCCACGGCATGGCTCAGGAAGACTGAGGTGACTCTGGCAGGCAGGTGAAAAACACCCTATGCCACACAAGCAGCTCTCTTAACACTTAGTTACTTAAGTCTTTAATCATTTTTATACCTGGGGAGTGGCGGGTGTCCACGTTTTCTGCTTTATAGAAGACTTCCCGGCTCACTTACTGTGTTTCAACTGATAGGAAATGACTTTAAAGAATTTCTTGTCCATTTAGTGTGTATTTTTCATGGTAAGTAGAACACTTTAGAAATAGTTCTTTAACTAGATACAAATTTACTATTTTAAATCCACGTATTTGGAAGTTTTAAAACATCCAAAATTTCCTATTGGTTTCCTTTTTATAAGATATTAGAGTTAATTACAACTTAAAATTGCATACAAGTGTGTGGTAAATCACTTGATCTGTTAAATACCTTCCAGAAACAAAAATATTTGGAAATTTCCTGCAGACTGTTTTAGAGAGAGATCTTGGTTCCCAGTCATTAGGTTAGGAGATGCAAGGTCCACTGGAGCATGAGAAGGGGACAGGCTGTGTTTGTTACCTGGGCTTACAAGGAAATTGTTTGAGCCTGAAGTTTTTATATTTTTTTCAGCTATCTACATCATCCTGTCTTCTGGCAGCTTAGCTTGCCAGTACTGTGGGGAGTAAATGTGAATTGATATTGGAACTATTTTTTCCATCAGGTGGACATATGAAAATAGAGGAACAGTAAGCAAGGCAAAAATACACTAATAAAAAGTCTTTGCTTAATATTCTATAATACAGTACATGAAATCTTAAAAACAAGTTTAAATATATCAGTATTCTTTTAAAGGTATTTGTCTGATGCTATCTTAGTTCTCTAAAACAAGATTAAGAAAAAAATCCTGTTCATTTGCAGCTAGGCCTCTGGACGTGGTCAAACAAAAAGGTTAAAAATTTGTGCTGGTTTTCAAGTGATACTTTACTATCATGTCATTGGAGAGGAAATGCTTTTTTTCCCCCTCTCTTTAAGCTAGGTAGTTTGTATAGTTCAATAATTCTGATAACTCTGTGTTGCTACTTCTGCTTAGAAGCTGTTGGTGGAACAGTCAATCACTTCTGCTTTTGATTATTGTCACTGTATCTGATTTGCCATCTGCATGGCAAAAGGGAACAGAAAAAGTATTTTCCATTAACTGGAAAATCTGTGGGGTAAAAAAATTGTCAAATGGTCTGGTAAATGTGGTTAATTTAGTACTTGAGATTTTGTGGAAGATTACTAGATTGTAATTTAACAGTAGCTTGACCAACCTTTGGTGTGTATTTTAGCTTATTTAATACACGTTATAAAATCGCTAAGTCTCAGCTACTTCTAAAAACTTGTGGCTGCATACTAAGAAAGAAAAGCAAAACAATCTTTTTATGGAGATTATGTGGAATAAATAATGTCACACAACTTTTCTCAGTGATGAAGTGGAATAAATTCTTTGTAAAGACAACTATCATATGGTATAAATAAAAGTGATCTCTGAAAAGGGACTGTAAAGTAAATCATTATTATAAAAGATACTTAATATGTAATACCTGGAAAAATTGTACCTTTTATTTTTGTATGCTTTCATTTTGCGTAGGGAAGAAAATATTTCATATTATAACAGATGATAAATTAAAATGACTTCATTTTAGCTTTCTTTGTATTTGCCCCAGTCTCAGCGACAGCAGTGTAGTACAATATGTCATATGACTTTTTTTTCTCTGAAGTTGATTGTGCAGACATCAAAATAAACCCGGCTATATCCAATTTTGTGGAATGATTTCAGTACCTTACATAGACTACTCAAATAAGGTGGTTTTTTTCTTTCTCAGTAGACCTCGTGTGCGCTGCTGCCATCACCTTGACAAAGTGACATTGGTGGAATCATGCCTACAGTTGAAGAGCATTCAAGTTTGCTGAAGGTATGGTATGTTGATAATTTTTGGTTTTACTGATTATATCTCCTGAAGCAAGACTTCTAGACTTTTCCATGATCTCTGAGTTAAGGGAATTTGATGGGTCTTTTTTGGTGTACCACAGCATTTACTACCAGTGGTTTGTGTTCTGCAGCTTTGAACCAAGTTTGTAGGTTGTAGAATACATAGTTGTTAGCACTGTGTACAAATACTAAGAAAACAAATAAATACGTACCAAATTTCAGTAGATAAGTCTGTAGCTAACACTATAATTTGGGGAATTAGGTTGCTTTTCTTTTGTGCTGTGGGTGATTTCACCTGATGCATTGTGACTGATCAATATCCTATATTACAGAAGAGGTCAGCCTTCCTGACTAGAAGCCATATACCAAGATCTTCCTGTGTTTACAAGACACAGGCTACATACTAAAGAGAGCAGAGTGGAAAGGAAACTCTGTGAGAAGCTCGTACACAGGGTACAGTAGGTACCACTGTGGGATGGATGCATATATAGAGCCAGAGGAATCCAGCGATGGTAGCTCAGGAGCTCTTGCCATCTCACTTTCTTTTACCACCAATAGTTGTATTTTCTGGCAGCTCCCAGACCCCAGTTTGGGATTATGGAGTGGCCTAGTGAGGTTAAGCCTCACTTGACTTCATCGTGCAGCACCTGCTCGTTAAAAAGCTTAGCTTTGCCATCTCAGTAGTAGCATGATAGATAGCACATGTGCCTTTTAAAGGCAGGTTTCTAAATTTGAAAACTTACCAAGTGGACTGCTTTTCTTGGTGCTTGTGAGCATGTCAGTGTTTGTTGTTGGGAGCTTCTCTGAGAAGAATCCAGGATGTAGGTTCTTCTCAAGCTTACCTTACTCAGAATGTTAAAAGTTAGAGACATTGATTTTTAGCTAGTAGTTATGACTGTACTTAACTGCTTTAATTCTTTCTTATTACAGGTACCTCAGAATTGAATTATTCTTAATTCAGTGGCCATACAGGATGAAAGAAAAATTACCCGTTTTTCAAATGCTTGAGTTTGTTCTTTGTAACAACGTGCTTTACTGTGAAGAGTGAAAGAAGAATCTTTCTAGACACTTTAAAGATAGCTGGGAGGCATAGCAAAATGCTTTGTTTGAGGCAGGTTTGCTTGTTTACGCTGAGACATTACCAAGCTCGGACTCTGAGTAGTGATCTGCTTTTGAGCCAGATAAATAGCTGCACCCATGAAGATGAAGTGTTCAGCCTTGTTGGAAGGAACAAGGCCAGGCTTTCTGAAAAACACGTGGGAATTGCATTGAACATGCTGTGGCAATTGCAAAAGAAGAGGCCGCATCTCTTAAGGACTAATGAATATATAAGAAATCATTCCCAGTTTCTTACTCTTTGCGTTTTAGCAGAAAACAAGGTGGAACAGATGGAAGATGAGGCGATAGTGGACACCCTATATAGTATTCTAAGGTAAGCAGCATTATGTTGAATTCTACACCCATACATTTTGTACTTGCTAATTGTTATGGCTTGAGGAACCCACAACAATTTATTGTCATTTAGACAATTATTCTATCATCTGATGACCCCTCCCCACCCAGGAAGGGGAATCAGGGAAAAAACGAGGAAACCCGAGGGTTGAAATATAAACAGATTTAATAGAATAAGACTAAATAATTAACATTAATAACACTAAAGAACAAATATTGATCCGATACCAATATAAAATACAAGGATTATACTCAGCCAATTGTATCAGTAGAGGAAGCTGTGCACTCCCAGCAGTGGACAGCAAATATTGGACACTGAGCGCTACGGCTTTGGGAAGAAGGGAAGGCCTCAGGGGTCTGGCACCGGGGCAAGAAGTTCTCAGGATTGCCACCATCAAGGAAGAGAGAGCTTCTCAGCAAAATTTCTAATTTATATTGAATGTGATGTTCATGGTATGAAACCCTGTTGGCCAGCTTGGGTCAAGTGCCTGGGTCTTGCTCCTCCTCATCCCTGCACCTGGCTAACTCGAAAACACTGAGACCTTGAAACCCGCATACCATAGCTGGCTAGAAAGTAAATATTTTCACAAATTCAGACACTAGAGTCTTCTAAAAGTGCAGTTTTCCCAAGCATTAGAAGAGAAAATAGTCCTGTGTCGCTCAAACCAGGACAGTAATAAAAAGAGATGGAATTTTGACTACAAAGCCAACATATAAGGAGATTGGGAGACTGCCCTGTCCCAGCTTCTGTACTCTGACTGTATGACACCGGCAACTTAACGTCCTGTGCCTCAGTTTTTGAGATGCAGGCAGAACTGATCTGTTTTGCATTCCCAGTAAATGGAGTTATGATTATTAATGCACAAATGTTTATAATCTGTTTGAATGGAGGGAGTGATAGAAAGTAAAACATCATAAATAATGAAAGGATATATGTCTTATTTCTTTATAACTTTTGAAGCAAACTTCAAACTGTTATGTCTTTCTTCTGGAGGCTTAATGTGGAAGACCATGATTCTCTAGCAGAAGTGCTTGTTACAGAAGCATGGAAAAGATTAGAAAGGCAAGTACTGTACTACTCTTCTTTGTGAAAGGTGTAAGTTGCAAGCATGGTTTGCTTCATGTGAGGCTACACAGAGCTCTCAAAGAGTATTTATGAGATGTTTTAAACATTGTGTGAGTATTTTAAATGACAATTGTATTTTTGAAGGTTTTGGCAATTATTTTTATACATATGGAGGCTTTGAGTATTGGTGGACTTTGGTACGTAAATGCTTGAGAGATTCAGATACTGCAACAACAGGGAGTGACACTTTGAAATATATTGTCTGTGTAGGTTTATGTGTTTGAAGTAAATTGCAGGTTTTAATATTTACAGTTTTATCTTGGAGCTTGCTGTCCAACTCTTAAATGGTTGTTAGAACCCTGCTCATCTCAATTTTAGTAAAAAACTTTTGTATTAAAACATCAATGTTTTCACTTTACGCATTTTTATTGTTGTTGTTGGTTTTTGTTGGGTTGTTTTGATTTACTTTTTTTTTTATTATATATTGTAATTCTCATTCTTTAATCTCAGGTTAATGGCAGAAGCTAGTGTCAGTCTTGGCACCAGCATCACAGAATTGCCTCTCCCAGCTTAACACCTGGGGCATCTTGACAATTAAATAAATTCAGTGTAGCTTGAACACAAAATGACATTCAGGTAATAAATTGCTCATGTTCCTTTTAGCTATTTCACATCATTGCTTGAGAATATAATCTTTATAGATTTCTTACGCAGGTCTGGTTATATGAAGAACTTCTGGTTTTTTTAGAGCGCTGTATGCACAATATGCTTTGATATAAAATATCTAGGTGTTTCAGCTAAATCTAAGGAATCTCTATAGGTGACCAAATAGGAAATGCTTAGATATTGTTTCCTTGTTTTGTAATTTGAATATAACCTTGTCTTTTATGTATTTATTGAAGCAGATTTTTGTCTTTCGTTGTTCACTAGAAATAAAAGGTAAATATTCTGTCTTTGATGACTTGACAGGCTTAGTCTGCCAGCTCTGTCTAAATTCGCACTATGTTTATACAAGCAACGCAGACATATCAGTCCTGTAATTGGCAAAGTAGCTCATATTGTGGACACGAAACTGGATTCTATACAGGATATAAGGTAAGTGTCAGAATGAAATTAAATAGCAGGAGAAGCAAGCTGTCACAGTTACTGGGCTGCCTTTGCTGAATGCTTTCCCGTTTTCTTAACTGGTGGTTGCTTTTCTTCAAGTTGGGGTTTTGTGGGAAAGAGGTGATTTGTATTAGTGCATTGATTTTCAGGGACAGGTTTGCTTAGGTAAATGCATTTTTCCCAACAATGTTGCGAAGAATTTCTTTATAACCAGTTTAAACAATTAAAACTAATGTTCTACTTATAGTGGAAAACCAGCAGATACTGCTTTATCCTGATTCTAAATTTTACATGGACTTTTTTGATAATTCAGAGGCTCTTGACTCACCAGAAGATGTTTTTCTTTCTTGAGATTGGTAGTTTCTCTACTATGACATGGATTTAGTTTACTATTGTGAATAGCAATGAGGAATCTTAAAGCAATGTAATTTTTATTTATCTTCAGAGTGGGGTTTTTTTTTTTTTGGTCAAGTTGAATTAAGCAATTCTCTTGCTAGCATGTCTAGCGCATTACCCTAATGTTAACATTACTTAAAACCCAATCCTAGTCAAAGAAGTCCAAGTTTCTTTTTCTTGCCTCTGTTCCCCCTGGGCCATTGTAGCAAAGGCTGCTCTTCCCTTTTTCTGCTTTATACAGCACCAGCATTCCCAACACTTATTTTTGTGGGTGGGAGGAGCCTGCTTATGAAACTCATTGAATGGGACTGCATTTCTTTACAGAACTGTCTCTCCCTGTGGTTGTAAGTTTTATTCCCTTAGTAAGGGATTCTTTAGGAGTGACAATGACTCTTCTCCCCATTCTGTCACTTGAGAATTGTTTGGGTTTCTTCAGTTTCCATTGAACATTAAAGATCTTTTTGCAAATTTGAATCAGGCAAGTCAGGGTGTTGCCTTAGGCAAATGCTTTCATCACGTACAACTTTGTAAAGGATGGCTGAAAAATCCCAATCATTTCAGAAATTCACTGAAAGCAGAATTTTGATTTTAGTAAGAGAAATGGTTTTGCTCATCTGTTTTTTCTGCATTAGATTTAAAATTCCTTTTTATGCAGGTCAGCAACACCCCGACTAATGTTCCTTTCTTTGCATAGTTTATTTAAGAAATCTAAAATTTATTACTTACCATGTTCAGTGTGTGTGAAATCTTTTTTAATTTTTTAGGATCTTGTCAGTTTTGATGATCAGCATATCTGATGTTATCTCACAGAGTTTTCAAGATCGATTAGTACACAAGGCTGAACAGCTCTTGGAAGAAAAGGATGAAGTCCATTTCAACTATGCCAAAAGAATACTACAGTTTCTTCAAAATGTTAAACTGAGATATCTTCCATTGGTAGAAAAATGCAACAAGATTTTCCTTAAAAGTGCCTCCCGTCTTGATATACAGAGTATTAGTCTTATTTCTGGACTGTATGAGCAGCTGGGTTTTGACAATGCTGAATTCCGCTTGGTTGCTAAACAGTTGCTATCTGAAACTATAGATGATTATTATGATCCTGAAACCTTCACAAAATTATTTTTTACTCTTGGGCCTATGGCAGGATCCAAGGTAAGAGAAAGGTAAGTTTATTAACAATTTTGTCTTATTTAGGATATATACATAGTTTGCACAGAAATTAAAAATGTACTGGTGTTTGGAGGACTTTCTGAGCCTATCCGTGAGCTGAGCATTAGGTTTCCTAGTTGTAACTTTGTAGCAATGCATTATTTCATCATGGAAACACTGTCACAGCAGTTTGTCTTAAAACACTTGCATAGAAAGCTGGATCCAGTAACCACGGGGTATGTGAATGCCGTAATACAAGGCCATCTTGTAGCTCTTTCTCTTAGACTACAGCCGTCTTTTCACAGTGGATAGTAGTAAAAAACTTTCTGTTTTTCTCCGGAGAAATATATGCTGTGGTATGTGTTGCTTTTTCCAGTCTGGCAGTAGCTGAAACAGCCTAAGTCTTGTCCTATCCCAATTTGTTGCACATCCTATTCTGTATGAAAGGTCATCAGCAGGGAACACTTCAGCATTTATTTAGCAATTAGAGCATAATATTTTGTGGCAGACTTTTTTCTGCCTGTTTTTCTTGTGCTACAAAATCCTGTTTGGGGGTGGTATTAGTCATGGGTCACTCTGAGTCTGCAGTTTTAGGCAGAATTTGCTGTATTAATTACAATTAGTGATATTTTCAGACTTTTCTTCATGAACATTTGCCTCTATTCAGAGATCTGGATATACTGAAAGCCTGTGTTGGTTTTGCCATAACTGTCTTGGTTCCAAAAGCTTCTCCTAGCTTTTATTTTTTTTAAATTTATTTTATTTTTGTTAAAAATCAGTGTGAGTTAGAAAAAGTCATTGGCTTTATTTGCCCCAAAACCAGTTCAACTCACTTGATTCTGTTATCTGTAGCTTGATGATTGATCATGAACTGTTTAGTGTCTTAGAGTACCTTCCCTACTTCTTGATTACTTTCAGAATTGTTGGATTCGCTGGTTTCTAGCATCAGAGCAATGTGTACTGATCTAACACACTCGCATCTCTTTACCTGTGCCATACAGATCAACTGTGTAGAAGCGTCCACAGAACAAAGGTCTTTAGTTCAGGGGAATTTGTTTTCCTGTATTTCTTGAAGTAGTCTATTGGTTCTTTCCCTCCTAGACAAAGAAAACGGCTGCAATGTTTGCTGGAGATTTTCCACCATTTTTCTTTGGAAAATATATAATTTCTTTTCCTCTTTAGGTTGCTAGTAACTGCAGCGCACATGGCAGAGGAATTTAGCAGTCACCAAGTATTGGTAATACTGAAGACGATGCAGAAAATGAAATGCAGAAATTCTCATCTACTCAAAAAGTAATTTTTTTGATACTACTAAGAAGTTGTATTCTCTAGGTAAACTACTTCCATTTAGTGGGGAAAACTATATAATATCTAGTAAGTTGGGAGTGGAGTGTGTCACTTGCACACAAATGCATATACACTATATATAATTAGCTATTACAGATTTTAGAATATCACAGCTTGACCTGGAAGTAATTGAGGCAATTTAGGAATTTTGTAGAGGGGCATTTTAACCCTACCAAGTTAACGTAATATAATTTTTGGCTTATTTACAAAGATGTGATCCTATTTGAGTAAACTTAGCCTCTAACAATTACTGTAAACTGGTGAGACAAAAGAGAATACAGTAAGTTGCAGAGAATGTGTCCTGTCTAGGAGATCCTGCTATTGATATGAATTGTTTCTTCAAAAGTCATTGTGCCCTACTTTGAACTATTAAGTCTTGCGTCTTTAAGAACCTAGGCCACATTTTCTGCAGTTGTAATCTGAATGTTGTTTATAGGGAGAGGTAGTATCTTTCATATAATGAAGGGAAAAGCAGTTGAGGTTCTGGGCACAGAACATGTAGCATCAGATATGTCACAGATGCACCAGAGTTAAATGCAGGTTGTGAGCAATAACTGGATTGAGTGTAGTTGTATGAACCGAATAGATCCTTGGAAGAAGGACAAGTAGTATTGTGGAGCAGAGTGGTATTAAAGGGAAGAGCAGGTGAATTCATGCTTTTTCTCCTTGAATCTCACTGTCTAAAGAAGGTCTTAAGGTATCTTTCCCTGCAAATCTAGCCCTCTCTTGCAGCTTTAGAGCAACATAGCTGCAGCAACCGCTATTATATAAGTGAGTACCATGGTGCTGAAGCTGGTGATGCTGTTCTAGTTTATCCCGTTCTTGGTTGGCTCTAAATTTAACTGAGTGTAAAATCTGCAACAGAAATTATTAGAGTGAAGTAGCTGTTTTGCTGTGATGAAAGCTTTAATTTTGCAATCCACTAAGTGGAGAGAGGCTGCTGTGTCTTAGTGGAACACTGTGAAAACTGCAGTGGAGAGGAATGCAGGTGTGTGCAACCCTCCATCTAGGTATTGTGCACCATGGGACACCCCTTCTTCATGTGGGATGTTGGGATTTGCAATATCTTCTGTATTAGCATAATACCATATCATCTTTTTCTCTTTGAGTTCAGAATGGCTTCAATTCTGCACAAACACTTGGATACCTATCCTGTATTACAGTTGGTAAAGTTAACGCAGGACTTGGTGCTGTTGCATTGCCACAATCTGGAGCTGTTTGCCAAACTAAAAATGTTACTATTTGGGTAAGTGTGTATTCTTGGAAATATAGCTATTTAAGTATTAAACAGTTGCCTACTTAATATTTTAAATAACAAGCTAAGATGTTAAATTGTTTTGTTTCCATAAAATATGACAAAGTAACATACTGTTAAATGCATTTAGGTGTATTAAACACGTAAATCAGAGG
Source organism: Burhinus bistriatus (assembly GCA_013397275.1). NCBI lineage: Eukaryota > Metazoa > Chordata > Aves > Charadriiformes > Burhinidae > Burhinus > Burhinus bistriatus. The sequence continues at coordinate 346,264 of VYXH01005985.1, forward strand.
ATAGGAAGTGGATATTGTCTTAAGTATAGACCCAATAGTATCTGCTAATAGATATGGTTTCTTTTAAAAATAGGGTTTTTTGCCCCTCACCCCTTGGCTGCTGCAATATAATGAAATTGAACAGGACATTTTGATTGGTACTTTATAGGAAGGGTAGGTATTAATGTCGTCTTTGATGTTTGGATGAACAAGTAATGAAAAATATACAGTAAGAATACCATGGTTGGGACAAGTGAAAGTGTGAAGCAGAAGTACTCTTCTTTTGATTGAAGAACCATCTAGTTAGTTCTTAGACTTGTACAGTTGCAACATAGAAAGGGAAACCGTTTCTGCAACCATGGGAGAAGAGATATGCCACTGTTGCATCCATTGCTCCATTGCTTAGCCTCTATAGGAATGCAGTGCCCTAGCTGTACGTGTTTTTTGTGGATGATGACTTCATGTTCCTCAGGCACCTTAGAACCTGGTGCTCCCCAGGACAGAAATGACAGAAATTATCCAGGCCCAGAAACCTACAGACTCTGTTAACAAAGGTGGATCTTCTGTCCTTACTAAGGACTTCTGTGTTTATCAATAACACTTGAAGCCTCACCAGCTGACTGAGATAATCCCTGTCATCTTCCCGATTTCAATTTTGAATAAAATAGAAGGAAGAAGTTAATCTCAATGAAAAAAGGTGGTAGTCACTAACTGTGTGTGAATTTCTACCGTCATTAATATTCTACTTATTTTATATTTGATGTGCAGCTTTTGACTTTTAAAATAGAATTTTCATGCATGTAATTTATTTGATTTTCTTAACATTTGCGCTCTGTCAGTGCTGATGGTCTGTTTTTATTTTTGTCTCTCTTCCAGTTTTTTAAAATCTAATGTCATACCTGCTGAAACTGCTGCAATAATTCGTGTTCTGGCCATGCTTCCTTCCTTTCAAGTGGAGGAAATCATTATAAACAAAGCAGCAGCAGTTCTGCCTCAGTGCAGCCTCCATCATTTGAATTGCATTGCTACAGCTCTTGTCAAATGGAATCATTATAGCCAGTTGCACTGGCAAAACAGTTCTGAGCTATGTGTAAAGCTTCTTCAAAAACTAAATGACTATGGATTTCAGAGGCTTCAGAAAGCCAACAACTTAAATCTTCTCTTGGAAGAACTTACGCATGTGAATGGAGAATGGTTTGAAGAAGTCCTCAGTGAGGAAACTATGGCCATGTGTCAATGCTTGATAGACCAAATAACATGGGCAAATGTATTACAGTTGTCTTTTTTTCTCATAAAAACAAACCACCGTTGTCCTTCATTACTTGACAGAATAGCTTCTGTGACTGTTGAAAATATAGACAAGGTATTACAGTTTTTCTTTCTATCTACTGTGTGAGTTACTCAGTAAGAAAGGACAGGTTAGTAGTTAATGTGTTTCAGAGCACAATGCACAGTGTTTTTAAGAGTTTTCTTCAATGTACCTGATTTGGAGCTCATCTTTTTCGGTGTTCGCTCGAAGCTGTTTTTTCTCCCATGTATATTATTTTGCACTTATCTTTAATTTTCCTTCCTTATTTTACTGTTCAGTCAGTCATAATCCTTTGCATTCATTAGCCTCTTTACAAATAGTCACATCACACAGTGTATGTTTTTACATTACTCATTCTTGTGGAGATTTCCCCAATAGCCTGTCTTACCTTTTTTTTTTTTTCTCATTCTCAATCTGGTATTTATGTGGATCTTTGGTTTTATACTATGACAGTTTAGTTTCTTTAAGAGCATTTAATGGGAAACCTTTTTAAAAGCTTCTTAAAAGTCTAAGTATACAGAAACACTTGGATCATCTACATGAAATAGATTTTAAGTTTTAGCCATACCTGCAATTTTAATGATTTCTGCATTTTATTTTTTTAATACTTTTCTCCAGGAAAAGTTGACAAAAAAAAAAATCAGAAAACAGCTCATTTAGTCTTAAATCTCCCAATTCTGAATGAATTATAAAACCCTTTTTTATTGTTAAGCAATATCAGGATATTTTGCAGTGACTTAATTTAGAATGTCTTTTTTTCCAGATCTATCCCTTTGATATCTATTTTATTCTCTTCCTTTTCTCTGCTCTGAATTATGACCCTCCTGCAAATGAAGAGTTCTTTGAAAGTTGTGTCCAACATCTTACTTCTAACTTGAGTAAGTGCATTAGACAAAGATATTCTGACACCAAATAAATTAGTATCATTGGAAGATATTATTTGTACTGAACAAAAGTGGGAAGAGAATGGCATTTTTTTTTGAAGTGAAGTGTCTGCATACTGGGCTTAAACGACAACAAAGATTCAATGTATGCTTCTGTTGGGTTTTCTAGCTTCGTTTCGCCCTTTAAAAATTACTGTTGATGAGGGACTAGCAAGGTATTTTGAGCGTAGTAAAAAGCAAGTGAAAATTCTGATTAATTCGCAGCACTGTTATTGGATAGAATTGGCACTCCCCAGGGAATCCTCATTTGGGGACAGGATGTATTTTGTGATTCATCACAAAGAAATGGCTAAGTTGTAGAGGAAATGCATAGAGACTTTGTTTGTTTGTTTGTTTGTTTGTTTGTTTCTTTCTTTCGCCTTTTGATTGATGATAGAGCCTCACAGAACTGTGAAAATTTGCCGGCTTCTGAAATACTGCAGATTACTTTTTTTTTTTTTTTTTTTAAGACTAACTAGTTTCCTCCTGCAAAGACCTAGCAAGAGTTACCTTACGCCTTGGTGCACTTAGCAGAGGTAGTCCTTAATCTGGCTGTGTGTACATTTAGTACATTAATTGAGAAACTTGGATGATTTGGGAGGGTGTTGCAAATCCTTTCAACTTTATTTCATGTGTTAATATGAGTTTCTTCTTGGTTTTTAAAGGTTGTTTTGAAACCTACCACTTGGTGCTGCTTGGTCATGTTTTGGCAGTGGCTGGGTATTTTCCTCCAGTTCTGATAAAGAGGATATTTAATGTTTCTTTCCTAAGCAAATTGGATGCTCAACTTGAAGGTAAATATCTAGCTCTCTGTCGCATTTGATTATGTAGCATTTGGCATAAAATGGAATTGTGGACCTATATATGGCTTGAGAAGTAGAATGACCCTTTAAATGATTGTTTTCTGGAAAGACCTCTCTACATAATCAGTCATTATTTGAGTGCTAAAAGGGAAGGGATGAACAAAAATTTGTGCTTTGTTTTAAAAGTACAGACTTGTATTGCAGATGAGAGAAGTTAATTTAAAACAGATTTTATAGTCAACTTATTGCACTCATTTTTTAATAATTCTTCAATTTTATTAGAAATAAAATTACCTGAGTGCAGTATTTATTACTAGAAATAGTCACAAAGCTCAAGAAATAATGTGGGATTCTTGTCTGCAAGAAATGAGTCCCAGCAGTCTCTTCTGAGTAGAAGACTGAATGTTTATTTCCTTCCTCTCTACCTGTATGGTGTTTGCTATCAATGTAGTGTTGCTGTCTTGCCTTCGAACCACGTCATTAAAAGACAAATGATAGAAGAGAGTTTAAGTTGCTGCTTTCTTCTGTCTTGCTGCTGTTCTCAATATTGAGCAAAACTGTTATTTTTCAGTTTTTCCTCAGGGATTTTGAGAACCTTTCTAAGATTCTGCAGAATGAATTTTATAAGTGCCGTAGTATACAGATATTTGCATCTCTAGCAAAGAATTCAGAGGTAGCCATTTTAGTTCAGTGTGTTCAGTGTTCAGTTCACACCTTTTTATTTTGTTTAACTCAGTCCTGCCTGATGCCCTAAAGCAGAGGGTCCGCTCATGCCTCATGAAATTGAACAGAGCAGTTTGTCTGGAATGCCCGGAGTTTCACATCCCTTGGTTTCATGAGCGCTACTGCCAACATGTCTTTCGTAACTGTAAGTAATTTAGGAGAGGAAAAGCTGCCCTTGTTACTAGTAATAGTCTGTTTTCAACAGTCTGCTAGACACTTCTTCTAAAAGTGTCATGTTGACACTAGAACTACAATAGAAGCTCAGAAAAGCACACCCCACTATCTGCTGAGGATATGTTCTTGAGAAGTGCAACTGCTTAATTGTGTGACAGATAGCAAAGCAGTTTTCCCTGTGAGAATTAATGTAAGAGAAGGGCTATTTCTACATAAGAAATAAAATTTAAATACACAGAAACAGTGTATATGGCACGGAGGATGGAGATGCAGGAAGAGTATCATTAGGATTGTCTACTGGAGGAGATGAGTCACTTTGATCCCTGCTTCACTTACAAGACTGAACATTTGACATAAATTTTTCAAGTTGGGCATTTTTGCTGCCTCCTTTTGAACTGACTGCTGTCATCTTCCTCAGAAGAATCAAGATCCATCAAGGATGGGGGTGGAGAAGTAGGATAGTGGTCAAGTGTAGCGGCTGAGATCTTTCAGAATAGTGATCAGTTCAGAAAATCCAGCTGATGCCAACTCTGTATCTCCTCCAGTAATTCTCCTGGGGGAGATCTGCTTTGCTATCCATTGAACTCAGCTGCTTGAACTCAGCTGCTTTATCTCTGAGACTGAAGATGTTTAATGGAGCAAGGTATTAAACAATCTGCAACAGACAGACAAGTGAGAGAGTGGGGTTTCCCTGCAATAGATGCAAAATAAGTTAATAATTATTTAACTGTCTAAGCACAATTAAAAGCAAACAAAATCCAACAGGTAAAACCTGAAACAAGTGTTTGTAGTATGTCAATGGGAAAAGTCCTGGGATGGATAGTCTGGATTTTAAATTCGTGCTTAATAGGCACCTCCCACTTTCCACCCAAAAGGTGATCACATGGTCTCTGAATTATGATGGAATAACACCAGGGATCTGTGGAAAAGCTTTAATTCAGTCGGCTGACTGTCAAAACGCAGTGTCACAAAATGCTATTTGCAAAACTGGCTGTGGAAGTTTTGATGTATGAATTCTTTATTTTGTCTTTGTAGGCAGTAGCCGAATAAATCCGCTGCGACAGCATGTTCACAGAATGCTGACAGAGATCTTAGGAGGGAGCAATTATGCAAGAGTATCAGTTCTCACACCATACTACTACGAAATAGGTGAGAAGTTAATCCTCTAAGGATTATTATGGAGACCTCCAATACCACTGTTATCACCAAGATTAGGAAGCCTCTGGGCATGTGGCCAGAAGATACTGTGAAGAAGAAATTTCTATATAAAATACAGTTTCTAAAAAGTTCTGTGTAACATAAATAATGTTAGCTATCTCTAATTATGGTTATCACAGTTTTTCTAGAAGTAAACACTGTACAGATCAAATTCTTTCACTTTTTTTTTTTTTCCAGTAAACGGGTTTGTTGTGTTTTCTCACAGATTTTGAGTGCATTCTGGATGAAAATAAAAAGCCTCTTTCCTATATGGCTCAGAATATACCTTTGGATAATGTGGAGGGAATACACTTGAAACATGACATTAAAGATGAAGGGAGAATGGTTCTGCCGCCAGGAGCTCAGAGGTTAGTACATCGAATTCTTGCACATTAGCATTTCCAAGTTTAGATCAAGTTTAGAAGAAGTTTTTGATGCTTATGTCCTAAACAGTTGTTGCAACCCCTAGGCTATTTATTTTTTTCTATTCCTTTTTCCAAAGCCTTATGAGGTTTAGCCTTCCTTGGTGTGGTGGGTTGACTCCAGCTAGCAACTAAGCTCCCATCCAGTTGCTCGCTCACTCCCTGCAATGTGACATGGGAGAGAATCTGGAGGGCAAAGTGAGCAAAAACCTCCTGAATTGCAATTAAGACAGTTAAATAAGTGAAGAGAAGAAAGAAGAAGGAAAAAAAAAAAAGAATAAAAATGGAAAAGAAAACAATTCATGTAAAGGCAGTCACTTGCCACCAGCAGACCAATGCTGGAGCAATGACTACTTTGGAAAAACTCCCCCTCATTTTATTGCGGAGCATGATGTTATATGGCATGGAGTATCGCTTTGGCCAGTCAAGGTTCCAGCTGTGTCTCCTCCCAACCTCTTGCCAACACCAGCCTATACACTGTGGGTGCAGAGTGAAAAGCAGAGGCGGCTTTGATGCTGTGCAAGCAGTCTTCAGCAATAGCCAAAATATTGGCGTGTTATCAACACTGTTTTTGTCACAGATCCAAAACATAGCACCATACAGGCTGCTATGAAGAAAAGTAACTCCATACCAGCCAGACCCAGTTCACTAGGGCGGACAGGGCATTCCTGAAATGCGTTTCATGAGATTGGAATACTGTTTTTGTCCCACCTCTTCGAATCTAAGCCTTGAAAATGCTGGTTAGCTGTTTTTGCCATTTGAACAAAAATAGATGCAGGGAGGAAAAGCTTTTTCTAAATCATGTGAGGATCAAGTATCTAGATAAATATGAGGAAGATGTTTTGTCTAGTTTCAGGTAGTTGTTTAATTTTCTTTTTCTATGAATTGTCAGGTTTATCTAGTAATTGTCTTGCTGCAGCTATCAATACTGAACTAGAAATACCACTTCCCACTATTCAGGTAGAACCTGAAAGTAAATGCACATTTTTGTTGTTTGCAGGATTGCTTTGGAATTTCTTGATTCAAAAGCTTTTAGCAAAAATTCACATCACCTGAAAGGAGAACCTGCAGTGAAAAAACGACACCTGGAAATGCTGGGGTACCGGGTAGTTCAGGTGAGCAGTCAGCAATCTTTTATGTCCTTTCTGAGTTGTATCAATAGTGCAGATTGATATATTTTCCTTGTAACAGATTTAAAGATAGTTTAATAGTTAAAATGCACCTACTGGATGAAAGCAATTTTTGTATTTAAGGAGGAAATTCCAAGCTGTTGTCAAGATGGTGTAAGGACTTCATTGAACTTGCACCTTCTCTGAAAGTGGCTGCAGCAAAACTGAAGTCAAAAGATCTCAGTGTTTCCTTACTGCAGACAAACTAGCAATCTCGACGTAGCCTGAGAAAAGGTGAAACAAGAGTTTCATATCAATTTACCAAAGATGTCTACACTAGAAAAAGATTGAACATACCCTCCTTCAGTGATAGGGAGACAGTTACGGCAGCTGCAAGATGTGATATGGATGCTCTCTGTCTGCTGCAGTGATAGTGCTGTGACAGGGAAGACTACCGGGCAGAGATAATTCACAGCCACCAGCATAGAAACATTTGGGTAATGGAGGCTCATGAATGCAGATTCTCCTGTATATGTAATTACTCACCTACTCTAATTTTAGCTAGAATCCCTCTTTAAGCTTGTTTTTTTTCTTAACAGGATAAACATAATTTCTCATATTGCCCTGACAGTAAATGGTTATGCTACTGATACGCTATTCCAGTTTGATACATTAACATTACAAACTATAGTGACCTGGGATTTTTCTCTCAATTTGGGTTTCAAAAGGTGGGAGATGGCGTAGTGGAGTTGTAATAGCCTGTATTGCATGGGCATCTGCTTTACATCTCTGCAACTACGCTGCTTTTTGGAAGCAAACTGACTGTACTTACGTGAAGAAGCAGCTCACATTGAGAAATTAATGTTTTCAGTACTAGAATAAGCCTAGCTTTTAGAAGGACACAGGTGATAAAATACCTTCAAGTGGAGAACAACGGATATCAGAGAGCCTTTTCTTTACTGTAAGATGGTATGTGGTATATACCAGACAATGTTAACACTTGGTTTGTATGATTCTGTTCTACAGATCCCTCACTTTGAATGGAATTCTATGGTTCTGTCAACAAAAGGTGAACAGCTAGAATATCTGAGAAAGCGTTTGTATGGAATACAGTAATGTCAAGCGTAGTCCAAAGCATTTTTTTATACGAACGCTTCATGTACCATTAAACTTCTTGTAATGCTGGAATACTTACTTTCAAAAATCTCTTTGTGATTCAGCTGGACCAAGTCTTTCCATGGGGCATCAGGTGTCAAGGGATTTAATCCTCAATTTGTTAGGGATTGCAAAAGGCAGGTCACACAATGGTCCATTAAGGATGTGATAAGGATGCTTAAAATCTCCCATTATCTGGAAACTATTCTTCAAGTACATGAGTCGGTGGCAGTTTTGCCATAAAATTACATTATTACCTCCTAAATCAAGCACAGAGGCTTAGACAGATATAAAACTGTCCAAAGAAAAAGTTGGAAATACTCTTGACTGTGAGAGAGGAGGCAGCAGATCTACTGGAAACTATGTCTGTCCTCCAGCATGTGACAGAATGAGCAATAGGGATCAAACAGTGTCTGTACTGTGAAACCAAGAAACTGAAATGCAGATTTACTAAGAATAGGACTGCTATTGCAGCCATTCTGTTTTCATCTTCCATAACAGAGGTACTGTGGGTGACTGTGTCGGGGGAGGGTGTTGTGTGGTGAGCAACCTCCAGCTGCTTCTCCTACCCTGTGATGTGGCGTGTGCAGAAGAAGCATGGCTTGAGCCGTCTGGAACATCTTCACGTACTTAAAAAGATAGACTAGTTCTAAAGGTCTGGCAGCCACCCAGACCCTTGAAACACCTGTACTCCAGTTAAATGCAACTTGGAAGGGATACCCGAAAGATTTATACAAGATAAGGAGAAAATAATGCCTTATGTGAGACGTAGGCACTTACTAGCAACTGGATAATTCATGAAATTTATTATTACAGCATTATGCATTGGACTAGCCCTTGCTAATAGAAATAAACCAAAATTAGACAAACCATCTAACCTGCCTGTTCTGTAAGTAAGACAGTGTATAAAAGAGCAAACTTAAGCTGAAAATTGAAACCAAGAATCAAGACCAAGAAAAGCCTTCAGAGGGTGACAACCACCTTGGGTACTGGTGGTGAAAAACATGGCTCGTTTATTTATTGTGTTTCAAAACCATCTGCCAGTTACCAGGCTTCCTGTGATAGCGCTCAGCCAGGGTTTGTGTCCGGAGGTGTAAGACAGTGAGATGTAGAAGGAAAAAGTGGAATAGCCAGGAGAACGTTCATTGTAGAGCTGTAAACTATAGAGTGGTCATACTTCTGCAAATCAGCCCATTTTCAGAAGCAGCCATGAGGTGACTACAGCTGCTTTTTAGTAGAAGCAATAGACTTTTTAGCGTTTCCTTTGAAACCTGGCAGAGGTAAACAACTGCATTTCTGAATTGATCATTGTGCACCTGGCTGACACTTTTTTTTTTACTACTCAGTACTAGAAGAAAATATTTTTATTGACTGAATACAAATCAGGAGACTAGTGAAAAGCCAGGAAAAGCCAACAGAACTGATCTAAGCTGCAAGGTGGTCTCCTCCTGAGGCAGCCCTCATGTTTCTGGGATGACTGAAAAAACTAGTAGATGGTTGTCTGCTTATGGTATCAAACGGACAAAGGCTCCGAGACATAGAAGATGAGTGCTTTGAGGAAATGTCATTGAAGGCACAGCATATAGAAAGACTACATGCACGTTATATTTTGTATAAAATGGAGAAGACAATCATAAATACAGGTTAGGAGCTCAGAATCTGGGCTACAAGTCGGAGGACTCTTGCATGACCCTGCTCCTGTACAGATGGCCTTCAACTAGCAACCTTGGAGCATACAAAAGGTGACAGTGGCTGTAACTGAAGTGATCACAGATGGTCATGTGTTTGCGCTGAACCCTGCTTTTCAGGTATCCGGCAGTCACTGTGTGCCAAGCCAGGTATGTTCAAATTGTGTATGGTTGAAGTTACAAGTATTCACAATGGGGACAGGATTAAAACTTGCTATGAGTGGATTCAGAAAAGCAAGATGTAAGAGTTTCAGTAAAATGTGCTGCTTTTGATCCTTTGCAGTCTCTCTTTCTAAATTAAATCAGCAAGTGTTAGAGCAGATGGGCTGGTATAAACCAGTGATTTAACTGGAGCCAATGCAAAGATGCTAAAAACAGCTGAAGATTTGGGTACTAAAGGAGAAAACAGTAAAGATGTCCCACAGATTAAGTACCGGTGTACAGTAACATACTGAAATGAGCTACAATGGCTGTGCCTTTGCCATATGTTTACCTCTGTCCCCTAGGAAGGCAATGCAGGGCATCATTTGATAGTTGGAATTGCTGTTTGATCAGGTGTGGGCTTCTTCCAGTTCACCTGCTACATCAGTTGTAATTAGATTTATTACATTCTTTAGATTTATGACACTATCTTTATTCAACGGAGAAATCCTTTGAAGAGATATTCTATAAAAACAGCGGGCATGCTCTACTTTAAGAAAACTGAATGCTCTGTTTCAGGCAAACGCTGTACTAAGAAATCTGTGTCCTGTCAATATTAGAGTGATGATGAGCTGAGCACTAAAAGAGACATCATCAGGTGATACTTTTATAGTTTCAAAAACAAAGTTTAATTGTTAAAAGTTTCAACATCAAAATGCACCAACTCTTTATTATGTGGAAAAGTCCTCTCTGCTGTAGGTATTTGCTGATGATCAATTCTTCTAGGACTTTTTCATAAATGCTTGTTAATGGCCTCAGATCTCTGAGAAAAACTTCCATAAAATATTTGCTTTGGAAATAAATACAAAAGCATTAAAAAAAAGTGGAAAATCCTTGTTTCCAGAAGCCTAAACATAGTAGGTAAAACGATAGAGCTATTAACCTTGTGAACTTCTCTCTCTTTCCTCACATCTGGCTACTAGTACAGCTTTAGCTGAGTTTGGCATTTCTTAGGCCATATAGCATTAGGCTGCTTTTGTTTTCAATACGCACTTCAATTCCAGGCTGAATTATTTTTAAAAAGCTCTAATGAAAATATTTTCAAGATATGGCTGAAGAACACAGAATTTACATACATTGCTGAAGGGGGAAATCAGGCTGTACAAACAGCCAGTTAGAATAAAACTAGCTCCCTACTAGTTGTATTTAATTTAACAATTAATTAATGGGCATTGTTTGGAGGATAAGCCACCACTATCCTGGATTCTCTGAGTGGAAGGAAGTCTAACTAGTTTTATTGGCAATTTCACAGAGTGAAAAATGGAGTTATCTCTGAAATCTTCATTTATTCTAATCAACATTAATTAGAATTCTTCAGGATCTTAAACATGGGCAAAAATCCAGTTGTTGTTGATAAGCTAGTAAATATCTTAAGACTTGGACAGACAGATGAACTGTTTAACAGTTAACAGTATAACTAGTATGCTGCTACATAACTCTGTACAATTTGGGGACGTTTTCATGCAACAAGACCAGAAAAGCCTATCAAAACTCCCTCACCGTATTGCATTTTCCAGCATTTTATTTACAGTTTTGATAACTTGAAGAGGTTTAAGCGTGTAGCCAGGCAGGAGGCTCCAGTAGCATATCGGATCTCTTTCAGTATGCCAATCCATTCCTTCTTTTCATCATCATACCTGCATTTAACAAAATAAGGTCAGAACATAGCTTCTTAAGATTTGAGTTTGATGCTTCACCACACATACACGAAAAGGACAGTCCACATGTTGCAAAGGCTTGTAGCAACCATGTGCTGAAGGATGCCACAAAAGGCTGCTTGTGTTTTCTAGAACAGAACAGAAAGATGCTCTTGCACGTGTGAGTTGTCCTTTTCCTAGTGCCTAAAGCTTGTTGCTGGCCTGTGTCATACTTCAATTACTCCTATAAAACCTTTCTCCTTGTCTCAAGTATACCTTCTGAATTCCTTCAGATTCTTACATATAAAGGTGTTTTTTTCTGGGAATCCTTCCTATTCTTCTGCCAGTTAAAACTCCTGAAATTACCTTAGCAACTGAAGAGTCACAGCAGAGATGTTTCATCACTGCTATCCGTGATTTAGATTAAAAAAATCTAGGAGATGGGGATTTCTGATTCTTTTGGAACAATTACTCATTTGATTATTAACACATAGGAATATGTGAAGACCTCTGTGTATGCAGGCTTTTCTGTGTAACAATGTCACGAAACAGAGAATGTTTTTACAGTACACTTGCACAGCTAAACCTGCTAAGGGATATGGCAACTTACTCTTTGAAAGAGTAAAATAATCTGAAGATCGTGACTCAGACTGTTCAAATTATTAGTAGGTGGAAGTAGTCATTAGATCCAAACCTTATGTTTCTTTGTTACTTTCTGATAAACATTTCTATCTGTCAGCAAGGGCTTTATAACCTGTGTTATGGTTCATTTCCAGAGTTAAACAGAAAACTAATTTTACCCTCCAGTGTCTACAAACCTCAATTTTAGATATGGCTTTCCACCAGGAAAGCGTGATTAAAATTACACTTACTTCCATATGTCAGTGACTTCACTGGGTGCAAATTCTTTAGATTCAAGCTGAATCATTGCAAAGCCTCCAATAGCATACAAAGCTCCGCTTAAGGTGACTAAACTGATGGAACTTCTCTCTTGGGGAAATTCAGGCATAATCTCCCACCTAAAGATGAAAAGAAAAACCTAAGTTAAACACATGAGAAATATTCTAAACTGAATGCACTAAAATACATCTCTGGATGACGTCAATTCAGGTACCAAGGACCGCTTGAGTGGAGCATTTAGTAAAAGGGAAAAATTCAGAGATTTATCAGCAGTGAGTTTCAGTGTCTCCATCTCCATCCCCACAAGGATTTCCTGCAAGTCTTAAGTGACAGCATTACACCATGATGACATCTCTTTCCAGACACAACTTCTTACAGGTCGCCTGGTTCCATTGTCAGTAATATGCTTTATACAGATGTATTGCTCCCCAGCTTCTCTCATTTTTTCCCTATAGTTTCCAAAATGCATATTCATTTCCAGTGGCACTGACTCTCATGGTTTGGGCCAGACTGGCCACTGAAACACCAAAGCTCGCCCCTGCAGGTGCAACCCCTAAATAATAATTTCAGTAAAAAAAAAAAAAAATCATTGGAGCTTGGTAGCATAATTTCAAATTTTCTGCCAGTTCACACCTATGAATATATAAAACATAGAGACATCCGACTTCCGGATAATGTCAACATCAAAACTAATAGGCTAATCTGCGTCTCTTGCTTGTGTGACTTGACTGTAACAAAACAGAGTAAACCAAGACAAGAACCTGCAGATTTTTCAGACCACAAGCTGGACATGTTTCTGAACAATGGAACAATGGAAGAGAAGAATGTGCCAAACATCACAGTAACAAAATGACCTTTACTTTCCTTTGCTTTTTATAGAAGGTGTAAAGTCCGAAGTTCCCTCATAGAATTGGTTCTTGCATAATTCACACTTTGTATTGTTAAATTTTATAAGCAAGTCTCTTTGGGATAGCATACATTTAAGTTAAAGGTTTTTGTTGTAGGTTGATGGCTGCAATGGCACCTGTCAGTGAAGACAGCACAGCCACATGTGTTTATATACAACAGAAGTGCTTATTAATAAAATAAAGCTTTACTGATATTACTTTAAATGAAAGTTTATAAATAAGATAATACGAAGGAAAAGTAACAAAAAGGAAAATTAAGAGAAGAAAGACACATACAGAGGGTATAAACTCCTGGAAAATCATGAACATATGGTAGATGCTGACTGCAAAAGATTCTGGCTATGAGGAAGAACATTGGAAAGTATCTGGAGGAAATAAGTGAGCTAATTCCAAGTATGACTTACTCCCTTTTGTCATTACTTTTTCTTTATAGTATTTCAGAGCTTGCACTTAAAATTGAAGTCTTCCTAGAGTTTGCATATTAAATAAATAAGCAGAATTATCTGCCTCTTACTAACTAGTGGTAAGTGGTATTTGCTGTGACAAGGTAAGCGAACAGCAAGACATCACAAGGCCACATACCCAAAGGACATTCAGCTAGTCCTGTTCAGGCACCCTATTTCTCTTGCTGGGGTTTCAGGATCAGTGCCAGTGCTGTTTCAGCTGGATTGCACAGCCCTTGCCTCTCTCTCCCACTTCTCCCCTATTATGCTGGCACACCTGTTATGTGGCTGTGTGGTCAGCTAAACTGGGAAAGTAATCAGACTTCAAAAAAAAAAAAAGATTAGAGGCTGGGTTATTTTCACTACACGAGCTCTTTGATCATGTTTGCAATGTAGCTATACTAGCGTAGAAAATGCTGGGGGGGAGCAGGAAAAATGGCCAGTTACAGGCTCTTTAAGCTGCTGCTGCTGTTGCTGAAAATGTGAATGTAGACTAAGTGTCTCAGTGGGAGTATAAGCACCTGAACACCTTTGTGACTTATCTCGGAGCTCCTAAATCCTAGATGATAAAACACTTGCTTAAAAATAGCTTGAATATTGCACTCACTTATTGGTGGTCAAATCAAAAGCTTCAACAGATGCAGTAAGGCCTTCTTCAGTGACACCACCTGCAATGACAATCTTGCCCTTATGGATAGCCGTTCCAAACATTGAGCGAGCCACTTTCATTGGAGCCAGGTCTCTCCAGTCTCCTTTCTTGGGATTGTATACAAACAGTCTATTAGTGCATTTCCTGGGGAGGAAAAAGAAAACCTGTGATAATTTCTAGTGAACTTTTGGCTTGTTCCAAGTGATACCTAGTTGAGGTGGATTGTGTGGGTTGATGTATAATACCTCTTCCCTCTCCATGAGATCCTTTCTTGTTTTTAAACTGGGAACCTTTGCATGTCTACAAAGCACCAATCACATCCATAGAACTAAATCAGATGTTAAATGCTGCTTACACAGGACAGCAATTTCACTGTACCTTACAGGAGAAAGACAACATCCTTTCCTAGTAGATTTTATTCAGATGGGTTTGTGGAGGAATGTATGACAAATGTTACAAAAAAAAAGATTACACTGCTGTTTTGGCTGATTTGACAAGCTTGTATCTTAAATGTCCCCTATACAAGCTCTGAAAAATTACCACCGCATGCTCAGTGTGAGTGAAAACTTTGATTTTCCTAATGGTGTAACAGGCATCACAGGTCAGAAAATTTGAAAAACTGACACAGTAATTCCATGGCACCTAAGTATTTCTATCTGGAAAGAAATAATACTTTCAGTGAGGGTCCTCATAGCTATATATTACTAATGTGTCTGCAATGTAAGTAAAATTTTCCTTGGAAATAAGTACGGTCATTAAAATAACTAGTTGGGTTTTATATGCAATTCTACCTTATCATGAAAAAGATATCCTATATACCATGATGTGTTCCCCTCTGCCAAATTGTTAGCAACCTTAATGCAGAGATGTAAAAAAGGGAAACCCTGGTTTCTGAGTGTAAGGACATACAACCCATAAAGGACCAACCAAATAATGTTATAAATTGTCATGAAAAGACTTAAAGACTCACTTATCATCAGTTTTTCCACCGAGACAATATATTAATCCATTGTTTGAGATAGTAGTGTGGCCATATACTTTGATGGGTAGTTTTTTGATCTCACCCCATTTCATTGCCCTGGAACAAAAAGAGTATCACTGTTAGGCTCTTTCAACTAACAATGGGCTATTTACATATCCTCAGTGGGCATGGTTAAATTTTAAACATACACAGGATCGTAGCACAATACTGAATCTAGAGACTCCTCAGTGCGAAGGTCCTTGCCTGCAATTACATAGATCTTGTTGTCTGACTCTCCAAGCCCAAAGAGACACCTGGCTGATGGCAGTGGAGGAAGGGCAACCCACTCGCCAGCGATGCTATCCAGCTGAAAGAGCATCAGAAGAGGAAGTGTTAGGAAAGGCAAATAGTAAAAATCCACACAAAGAACACTGCTCCACAAAATTAATCTAATTGCAATCAGTGTCTCTCAACAGCTCATCTGCTTGCCTGAACAATCTACTCTTCCCTCAGTGCAGCTAATGAATGATGACTTACTACCTACCCGTGCTTCACGGTGCTGAGACCTAGCAGAGTCCGTGCCACACAGCTCCCTCTGCATCTGCTCACTCTCACTCATCTCACAGAGTTTCTTTGCCTCTTTATTAAGCTCTTCCTTGTTTAAAGGTCCCTCGCTCTCTGGGTTCCCTATGACATGTTGGAAAGAACAAGTTGTTCTTCCTGCCTGAAGGGAGCAGACACTCCTGGCACTCCACACCAATACATTTAGCCAGTTGTGCTCATCACTACAATGAGAGATGCCAGACATCCTCACACCGTTCCTCTTAATGATCATGAGATATTATATGGCAAATGGCATAGGCGTTTCTTCTGCAACTCCTAGACCAAAAAGGTGGTGTTTCATCACAAATACCCTCAAAAGCTCCTGAGATCTCTGAAGGCACAATGAATAAAGACTTCACTCCTAAGCAAAAAAGGCAGGCAGTGCAGCTCCATTGGCAATAATATTGATGTCATCCCTACTGAAGTAATTCCATGGCTGTCTCAATTCACATCCAGTAGGCTGAAAACACCTAAGTAGAAGCAGCAGGGAGACAGAAGAAAAAAACAAACAAACAAAACAAAACTATTTTCATAGAATTGTGGTGCTTAATTTTTGTTTTGATCTAAGAACTTACAATTAAACCTGAACACTCTCTAACATTCAAAAAGAATACTTTCTTCTATTGCATATAGATTTGCTTCATGATGTACAGGAAGGGAAGGTAAAATGTGAGTTTGCATGAGTGTAAAGGCATTTAACAGAAAGCAAGAGAAAGTTCAGTCAAAGTAATTAGATCTGGGTTTAACTCAGTGACACCCTTTTTCCAGAAGTATGTTCCACAGTCAAGGTCTCCATGCTAAAATGCATCTCCCAAATTTGACAGACCACCCCTGTCAGACGGGAAGTTTTATTGCAACAGTGAAGTTTAGTTCATGGACATGGATTGCCCCAGTAGGTGGATCTGCATGGCGTAATGAGGAGAAGATGCACCCATCACAGCACGCTTAGTGAAGTAAGTCTTGAAGATGATGTATCTACTGATGATAGGGCAAAAACTAGTCACGCATTTTTGAGCCAGTGGCAGCCTTGTTTTCTCCTGGGTTGCTAGCTACCAAATAAAATGGCAACAGGTGCTTCACTAGCAGAGAAAGGGACATCAATAAGTGAAAATCGGTTTGGCACCACATTACCGTTTTAGAGGAAACAACAGCCACATGGGTAATGCAGACAAGTATTTTAACTACAGGCAGTAGCAGCAGTAAGCAAGCTTAATGATGACAAGCAAGAGAGCAGGATTTCAGGAAATGGATGTAGACATAGAAAGCAGGATTCTGAAAACTTCATCAATTTTTTTATATCAGTCGTGAGGTTTAGTTTTTCAGAGGCCCCTTTCTAGTAGTCTGAGGCTTCTGAATTATATACATTATGACATGAACACAATTATTTTTTATTACAAGAATATTTCTGTAACAAGTTTTGCACTTCAGGGATTAGTGTTTCACATCTTACATAAGGAAATGAAATAGTTTGAATCCCTCTCTAGCAAATTAAGCCTTCCCTCTCATAGGTGTAACAAATGCCTGAAACCAACTCTTTCATTGTATGTGAAATCACAGTGAGCCATACTCCTATAAACACTTAAATTTTTGCATTTTTTCCTATCTGGAGTCTTTAAAATTCTATCACTGCTTATCAATCTGCTTTATTTCACATGGAAACAGGACCTACTTTCACTCTTTTAGGTCAATGTGCCTAAAGACAGGACATGGCCCACAGCATATTGCAGAATTCATCATGAGATAAATATCCCCCAAAGCACGTAGCCAGGTAGCTAAAACACAACAGAATTAGTTTATAGTGTAAGCATGCTAAATTGTATTTTTGCTAATTCTTCTGAAATATGTTGTGGAAGTTACAGCTCGTATTAATCAGCCTTATATTTATACAGATTTACAAAGATATAAAATTACGCTCTCAGTTGAAACACGGTATTTAGTATACTGACATTGATAGTTTGCCAAGAAAGCAACCTTCTACCTCTAAATTACGTATTTTAGAATGCCCTTAGGTTTCCAAATGCAGATGTGACAAAAGGACTTCTGGAATTCTAGTGACAAAAGTGGCATTTAAAATATGCACAGTCCTGCTGTCATAAAAATATTTCAGATGCAAAAAAAAGAAAGACATCTCCTTAAATCTAAAGCAGCTAAGCACTCAACTTTCATGGAAGTTAACAGAAAGTCACAAAAGGTATTTTACAAAAATATTATTAGGCTTAAAATTAGACATGTACCATGAAAAATCTGGGCCTTCAACAATGAAAGCCGGTGCCTAGATATAATATACTAATTCTTTTAATCTTTTCTGAGATATCACCGGGGGCTTGATCTTGAAAGAGACGATACAAGTCCCTTGGTTTCATTTATCTCTCTGAGACAGGAATAGCTCTCTATAGATAATTCTCTTCAATGACTGTACAGAGACTAGACAACTTACTTGCATAGACTCAGAATACTTTTCAGTAACTCTTATAAGCACGTATTGTTGCACCAACAATTATAAAGCTTATACCTGGAAGAAGTATGACTGGAAAGGCTGATCCTTGTTCTCCTCTTCCACATACAGTCCTCCAACGATGTAGACCTGATTTTGTTTGGTGACTATACTGGAATGATTTCTGGGAATCTGTTCTGCCAGGGCTGCTAGGTAGCATTCGTTTTCAAGAGGGTCATAAGCTACTGCAGCAGTGTCATTAACCAGAAGAATTAGGTCTTTGACAAACATGCCGTGCCTAGGAAGGTCATTTAGGTAGCCAGGCAGTAAATCTTCATCTCCTACATCGCCATTCACCTCCCCTTTGTTTGACTTTTCTGCACTTTTGCTAGAGTCAGGCAGTTTTCCAGCAAAAGCATCCTTAATAATCTTTACTTTTTTCTGAAGGTCTGAGTTGCTTTTAATTATATCATCCTTCTCAACATGTTCTTTGAAATACTTTTCTGGCATAAGACGAAAACGTATGCAGTCAAAAATTTCCCCCAGGCTCTTTACTCTGTTCTCCTTGTCTGTTCGGACCCATCTCATTACTGCTTCAAATACCAGTTCTTCCTTCTCTACGTTTAAGCTGTCAGGTGAAATAACTGAGATAAGTTCATGTGGGGCAAGCTGCATGAAGTCCTCTTCTTTGCAGATCTGCACAAAATGATCTGAAACAAAATCACGGGCAGAAAAGGCAAGTCTTGGGCAATCAAGCAGAACACCTAATCGAAGGATGGCCAGACAGTTACCAACAGCAAGCCTCTTCTGAAGATAGGAGACGCACACAGTGAACACAGAAGGGATCTGAAAGCGACTGGCCAAAGCAAAAATATCTTGCACGTTAGCATCATTAAGATCAATACTTGCTGAATAAAGGTATTTGACAATCATATCCAGGACGTTGGGGTCAACGTTATCTAGAACCACCTCCTTCTTTTTCTCTTCATTTTGCTCAGATAAGAAATACTCACGAAAATAAGGGCTACACGCCGACAGAATCAATCTGTGGCAAGGCAAGCTTCTGTCACCAGCTTTCAGAGAGCAATCTACAAACTTTTTCTCTTCGAGGAGCTCCTTGAGGCCATCCTGAAGAAGGGTGGATTGATAAAGTCTGAGCTCTTCGGTGAGTTCCCTTTGGGAATCCATTTCGCAAATACTTGGGAAAGGGGAGGGAGCAGAAAGCTTTAGCTGTTGTCTGCCCAAAGGTCTGCCTGTAAAAAAGGCAGACCAATGTGCTTTGCCCTGCCTGAAGCCTCTGCAACTTAATCTCACTAGCTAAATATAGGTACATAGTCTTACAGGTCGGAATTTAGGATGGATGGTTTGGAAAAAAAAGAGTTGCTCTCGCAGCTGTCAAAGACTGAAAGAAGCAACTGTTACTTTTAGTCACCATGGTCAGGTTTTGCTATCATTCTCCACATTGAATCAATGAGATTATGAGCAATGTAAGAAATTATTTGACATGAGTAAGGACAGCAGAATCTCACCCTCAGTGAGACAGCTATGAGCAAGATTGTAAATATACATGTTATCAAATATTCTGAAATAGAAATATTATTAACCAAGCTGTCAGCTGCAACCACTGTTCCATTTTTTCAGTTAATACATCTCATTGCTGCAGTCATAAAGATATTAAAAAACTCCAGAACTTTGCATCAATTATCTGTGCTCTAAGATTGTTTTTTTACATAGCCATATCACATCTACAATTTCTTCAGATATTGATAATAGGGCTTTGAAATTCATTTTGAGCTTCTTCTTCATATCTATTTGGTTGTATTTATTTGTAAACAAAACCCTACTGTTCAGACATAAAATATACATTATTCAGGTAAAATTCTGCTTTCAAAAATAATTTAAAATTAAGTTTCCACCCCCTCTTAATAAACACCATTCTTCATCTCAGATAAACTGTAGACATTATCAATCCTTTTAAATTCGACTGTACTAGAAATGGTGTTAACTGCTGTTAAACTAAACTGAAAACAGTACATAGGAAAGGTAGAACACCGAATGAAAAACATGTAATCCACCAAAGTAACATTATTTAATGCATGTGTAATTTAAAAAATAAAAAAAAAATCTCAATTTAAATGAAAAAAGCCCCAAATCAGACAAGTAGTTTGAAAAGTGAATGTGAATTTAGAAAAATTACGCATATGTTGAAGGTTTCACAATTTAGACTGGGAACATTTAGATTTTTATTAAAGGTGGTAATACCGATCCAAAACAAATTTGAAATTTTAAGTTGTTTAATGTACCTTGATGAAGGACTGTATTTTGCCCATATAGAGAGTGCTTTTTACCCATATGGTAAAATGTTCTTTGAATGTAATGGAAACAGGATCAAAACACAACTATTTGAATGCAAGATCTACAAAGATGTATAACATTATCAAAGTTTATTGAAATCATGATTGCTTTTCAATATAGGTAGTATTTCATTAAAATATATACCTTGAAAGATTTTCTACAAACATCACAATTATAGTCACACCACACTTACTTTACTATCAGTCAGCTGCTAAAACAACAGCTGATAGGAGATCTCATTTGACTTTTTCCACTTATAGAAAATAGCACAGAGGTCTTATGTCACTAGAAAACGTAACAGCTGCATCTTCCTTTGAACAATAAATGACTCATTTCTCTCTAACACATAACATCATAAAGGTCTAATGACTCAGACACAGAACCTATTTGTGTGTGCACTTTTTTCTAGATCATTCCTTAAAAAAAAGTACTGTAGCCGAAAAAAAAATACAAAAACCCAAAACCCACAAAAACTGTATGAGGATATCTGGATTACAATTAAGTACCTGGAAGGATACGTGCTGAACATTTAACAAAACTAGGAGACATGAAAACAGTATTGCTCTTTGTCAAAGTTATCAGTAACACAACACCACTGTAATGACACATCCAATATGCCTAGATACAAAACGTTCTGCATATGATGGTATTTCTATGTTGCACAACATTAAACAAATTATGGAACTTTGATTTAGATATCATTATGGGAAAGTGCATCACTGTGTATAAGTACACGCATCCACTGAGCATCAAACTATGCACCACGCACTGCCCGATCTCAAATGGTGGTCTCTGCCTACATGGAAGTTTCCTTTTCTGACACACTCCCAGGTCAAATGGCAGGTGGTGGCTGGTCCTGGCAGCCAATCACAGGGCAGTGTGTAGACACATGGGTCATGAAGTTGTTAAAAAAAACACAAAACACCACCAATGGTGGCTGAAACACCATGGCAGACTGTGTGTTGTTAGGGGAGGGGGCTTCCTGCTCAGACAATCTTCAGGGGGACGCAGGATGGGGTGGCTGGTCCTGCCAATCACATGCCCAAAAACATCTGGGGTACGAGTGCGTCAAAACGCACAGTCAGCCAATCACAAAGCAGTATGAAAACATCTGGGGTATGAGATTTTACATAATGGCAGCTGAAATAAAATGGCAGCTGCCATGCATGTAGTGGGGAGGGACTTTCAGGTCCTTATAACCTGACAGCAAAAGGGGAAGGACTTCTCTGGTCCTTACATCATGTGACCAGAGGATGGGCAGGAATTCTGGGGCTTGTAGAACATGTGACTGCCTGCAGGGGGCGGGGCCCCAGCTCCTGGTGGAAGCCCCGCCCCTTCTGACATTGCATACTGGTTGTCCTCCCCCTACTTACAGAAACAGTGTAATAAATAAAAAGCTTTTACACATACCAGGGTTTTGAATAATCTTTCCTTTATGACATATCCTGACGGCATATTACCTAATATTTGCCTGCTCTTTAGCTTGGGCATGTTCTTTCTCTGCTACTCCGGCATTTCTAAATTATCTTCTACAGATCTCACAAGCCCAGGAAGAACTGAGTCTTTCCTTGCTTAGGAAACAAATGCGTGCCAATCTAAATCAGGTCATTACTTCCCAGAGTCCCTGGAGTGTGAATCCGTCCTTTAGCTTCTCTATTGCAAGTCCTAGTTCTTCTGAAAAAACAGGCTCCCCATCATGTTGCTTTTTTGAATGCACAAAATATGAGAGAAAATAAAGCAGAAGGTACTTTTTAATTTTATTATCCCATTTTAACAACACGAATTTGACAGTATGAAAAATATGTTCTTACCTTGTTTTCATCAGCAAAGTAAGCCTGCAAAAAAAAGAAAAAAAACTCGCAACTCTGAAAAGAAAAGAAAAAGTCTAAAACCAAATCTGCTAATAATTCCTTGGGAGTCAAAACTGTATTTGATAATTTTTCTTCAACAAACCAGTCTGTATGGATTTTATTTTTGTTTTGTAAGCAAGATCAGAGTGTTTTCTATGTTGAATAATTTACAAAAGGGCTCTAACAGGAGTTGCTGATGATGTTATTTTTCATTAAATACCTATCTTTGAATTTTCCAACATAATAAACACTGATTTTTAAATGGTAACATTTTCATATTACCTTTGCCACACTGACAAATACTTTATAGGGAATGTTAATATGAAGGCAAACTGACAGCATTCTAGTATTTTCTGCGTCATGTGCAGTAGCATTTATTATTCAATTTCAAAAACTAACTTACAATGTATAAGTAATATCAAAATTCAGTTAACATCATACTCAATCTAAGAAATGAACACAGAGTAACTGAACAATTAACCAAATTTTTCTATTCTCAGACAGAGATTTGGGAAAGAGATACAATCTTTCCCATTCTGTGTGTCTGGCAATTCAGGCTCAAACACTTCAGGAAATCAGACCTCTGAAAATATCCACAGCTCTAGAAGTGTCTGGACCAGCAGGCTCTAGATCTTCATATTTACCAAAACCAGTCTGATCTTACTTCAGCTGACCCTATGGACTGGCAAGAGGCAGCAAAGAAAGCGTTTTCCCGTGCAGCTGGATCTCAAGCTATACAAAACTACATAACAGCATCGCAGTCGCAGTCATCAAATGTCATGGAATATTGGTGAGGAGCCACTCCTGGGGTCCTGGACGATCTATATCCCCTATAGCACCCACCTTCTACTCATTTACAGCTTCCAGTTTTTGTTTTAGAATATGCAAAGCACAGCCATTTAATCCAGGTGACAAAGGCACCAATAGAGCAAACAGAATCTAGCTTTAAGGAAAAGGTAGGTCTTCAACTCTGTTGAAGACTGAATAAAAATGTGCAAAAATGAAGAGAAGGCAAAAAGTGAGGAAAAATGAGGGAAAAGAAGAGATAAGAGCCTATCTATATCAGTAAATGATAGCAAAAGAAAAGAAGGTAGAAATAAGATTGGTGCTAGCACTGCTAATTTACCAAATTTCAGAGATGAATTAAGAAAACACGTCAATTGTCAATGTGTCAAGGCTAGCACTTGAAAACATGTGCAGTCTACCTGTGCAGTCAGTCATGCAGTCATGTGTTATTGGGTTGCACAGTAAATTTGGAAATTCCTAGAAAGAAGGTCATCAAGCAACCTAATGCATTTAAAAGTCAATTTTCCTGAAATACCAGGAGACAGATACTAACACAGTTTTCTAAACTGGTATTGTCAGGAATGCAAAGGTTGTCAGGAGTGACGCAAAATTATGGCTGCCTTTCTAAAAAATCTTTCAAGTTTGAATCTTAGATGAATGTTGAGCATACAGATATCACCATCTATTAATCTGCTCCAAGAGAAGGAAGACTTGTTTTAGTAGAATGTGTTTGATTGTATTATACTGCTGGTTTTCAAGCTCTTCCTGATCTTAATGTGAGAAACTACATACAACAATTACTGTAAATACCTACTACTATTTATTTTGAAAAATAGTTTGTTTTTAAGTTAAAAATCCATAAACAGAATAAATTCCTGGAGTAATCAGGATTTTGAATAAAAGGTGTGTAGGTGTGTTTTTAAATACAGAAAGTTCAGTTTTACCTTATCTTTAATAGAGGATTACAGCTGTACATTGCTTACATTTGAATAACCAAACAAGAATTATTTTATCTTTTAGTTTTCTGTGGAGCAGCTTACCACAAAAGCATCTGTATGTTCATCAGATTCTATTTCCACATCATCTTGAACCTGCTCCACTGTTAGGTCTTCAAGCGGTTGAGGCTGCACATTAAAACACTGAAGTAAATCCACATATCTAATATGTTTAATATATTCTTATTACTGCTGTTAACACAATAGTGTATCTAGTTTAAAATAAGTGAGTGGAGTACCTTTTCTTCCATTTCATAATCCACTCCAAATATAGGGTTAGCTGAATAAACTCTGTGAAGTGAATTAATTTCTTTCACGGCATCCTGTAGTTTCTCCACGGGGTCTATTTTAAAACCAAGTACATATCCTCCACTCTATATAACAGAGAAAAAAGACGACACATATTTATTAGTGTTGATTATTATTTAAACAACTTTTTCCCCTTGATAGGGATTTGCAGTTTAATGGTAGCAAATTTCAGTTTGCTGATAAAACATTATCTGTATTTTGGTATTAGCTTATTTTCATTCTGCCACTTAAACCATGGGTGAAATAAAAACAATGACAATGTTTCTCTATGAGGTAAATATGCTTTTAACTGTTAGCCCATTGTATAAATGGGCAACAAACTTCTTACATAGTAAAACAAAAGCAAACAAGAGTGGGAGAAATTCAGAAGTGATACTAATGATTTATGCCGTGCTATTCAGCAAATGTTTAGTGTGTTAGATCTTTATGTTGTTATTAAAGAAGCTTTCAAATACAGTAAATAAAGATAGTTGAATTTCTAAAAAAAAAAAAAAAAAAAATCACCATTAAAAGCATTTCTGATTAAGGTCAAATTGAAGAAAAATAATTTTGTCTCTTACAGCAAAACAGATAGACAAGTGAAAAAGATTAAAAATACTGGTCTTAATTAAGTATAAAAGTAATTAGATCTCAAAGATAATCTGTCAGAAGACATTGTTTTTAACAGTTATTTTACTTTATTTTAACTAGCCATGCTGGCGTATTGTTGCTTCGCTTAGAGAAACCATAACTCATAACAGCCATATAGACCTTAACATACAGACATTTTAAGCAGTGCCAAGAGGACTTTTTTATAGTTGTGTTCAAAAGGCCACACAGAAGGAACACTCTAAGTACCTTAAAAGTAGCCCTGTAACATTTCAGAATTAGAGAACTATTATACACAAAAATAACAAATGAAAAAGGCTCTTAAAGCTTCTTACCTGCTGAGAACTCTCTATCACAAGTGCCAAGCCAAACTTTGAGTCTCTTATTTTTATTGAACGCTAATGGTAAAGAGGTAATAAATGTTTATTAAAAATTTTGGAATTACTTGACAAAAATCTGATTTTTTTTTTTATTTTTTTTTTTTTTAACAGTGTACTAATTACAACTACTGGTTCTGGAAGCTTGGATGCCAGCATTCCCTCCCATTTAGCATTACTAATCTGAACCCCTGAACCTCAGGAAAAAGTGTTTTTATCAGAAGCGGCAACAGTGGTAACAGTTCATTTCTGAACATCAGGTTCACAGATCATTAATCCCAGTGCATGTAGGTGGGATCACAGTAAATAGTTTGAAAACTGGAAATACCAGTCATTTTCAACATCTGTACCTGCCCATGAAAGCCTCCAATTAATCTGGACAGGGGAAAAAAAAAAAAAAAATCTACCCTGTGGTTGATTCTGGTAAGACTAAATTCCTCTGTGACTGTGGGACATGAAATACTAATTTTGGTAAGCTGGGAGTTTTAACTGAAGACTTGAACTTATGCCATTTCATTTTGAAAATGGTTGTTTTAAGATACTTACAATTTGTAGATATGGTATGCTGACATTAAAGCTGTCATTCATATTTGCATGCCAAACTATTCTCACATTAGTAATAAAAAACGTTCCCAAATTTCCCTATTAAAGAAAAGGTATGTTAGAACTGTTTTGAAGTGTAGAGCCTCTTTTCCTAACATGATGATTACTGCTATCCATTTAAACACAAACAGGATACAGCTTCATGTTTAATTCAATAAAAGCCTGATTCTTTCCCACCAAATCCAGTCGAAATGCTTCTACTGACTGCAAGGAAGCAAGATCCAATCTTTAAAGGATACAGCACTCAAGTGGTGAAAATAGCTGGGAGTGCCTATTACTGCAGCAAAGTGGGATCAAATCACAGCACAACAGACCTCATAGGAGTACATGAAGCATCTGAGAGCGTTCTTAACTGTACAGATCTGGAACTGGCGTATAGCGTAAGTATAATGGCATGTGGGTTAAACTTAGGCAATTGTGGAGATGTGTGCCAAGGGAACGTAGAGGAAAGAACTTTTTAGCTTGTCAGGAGGGATCCTATTTCCATTCTGGACTAAAATTGCACAGACAGAAATAACAGCTCCCATTTTGTTTCATGGCTCTGGGAAATACTTGCAACTAATGGTCTGTAAAATAATAGAAATGTTTTCTATTTTTTCCTTAGTCTTTATTTTTCCATGTTTTAGGACATAGATTCCTATACCAATATTTCCAATTCCAGTAATCAAAAGACAATATAGTCTTACACTGTAGCCACAGCTGCATGTAAACATACAAATATTCAGCAGAGAACTTTGGAAACAACATGGTTGTCTTTCAGGATGATACAGAGCTTTAGACTTATAAATATATCTTTTTAACAGGAACTGTATATCTAGTTCCTTGCATATTAGCCAAGTCATGTAGACTTCAGGTTGCCAAAAAGAGACTTTGTTGTACTGAGTAGCAAATGTGCGGGATCTGTTTGTTGGCATGCATCAGCTGATGAACTGAATTAAAGGCAATTCCTTTGAGGTTACAAAACTACAGTAGTACAATTACTAGATGACAGCCAAAACATTTGCTGTAGTCAATGTAGTCTCATTTTTCACTATACCTGGTCACTGGATAAATTCCAAACTCCATTGATTTTATCATATATTTGTTCTTGTGGTAATAATCTCAGTTGCTTGTTTTGAATCAATGCACTTCTCAGCTTCAGATCACGATACATTTTTGAAGTTTCATAAGCTCTGCAAAAAAACCCAACAACCACACATTACCATTTCTGTGTTTTCTATTATCTTTACTCTTTTAGTACCAATATGAAATGTTATATATTTTCAACTTTTCTTATCACCAACTTGCACAAAAATGAGAGTACTATTAAGACTTCATCAATGGAAACCATTATATTCAGCTTTCCTTAATAAAGTTATCTTTAAACTGAAAAGAGTTTTTTTGACATCTGTTTTGATGTCCTGTATTGTTCATATGCATACGGTTTCTTTCATTTCCTTAAGATAGTCATCTCCCAGCCTCTCTTGCAAAGCATAAGTCTTCTCAGTCCCATTGTTATACATAGTATGGACATCAAGAATCCTTTATTTTTCAGAGCCAGTTAAGTCACAAACATCCAATATACGTACGTCAGTATTCCATAGCTCTTAAACAGAAACCTATGGTAATGTATTATGCACACATTCATTCAGATCACTTATCTTTAGGTGGGAAACATCTACTGTTTTGTAGTCAATTAGTTTTGCCCAGGATTTAACTCTTCATTTCCATTACATGGTCCAAACTTATGGGAAATTATTATAGACAGAAATTATAGCTAGAAAATACACACTGAAATTAGCTCTTTTGTACTTTTATTTGTTCAGATAGTTGTATCTATCTAGGTGTATAAACTCGGTGTATATCTAGGTGTATAAACTGTGATGAATGACTGTATTAATACATATTAATTTTCATTATGGACAGTTATCTACTAGAATTTTTGATCTTCTCCCCCTTCCTTCCAGAGACTGTGTTCTCCTCTTTTGGGAAAGTTTTCTGAATATTAAATATCGGCAGTTATATGCTCGGTCCATCAGCAGTAGTAATCCCACATATTTGATTCATTGAATTTTGTAGATGAACAAACACTATTTTAAGTATGCTACCTGTGTACAGCAATAACTGAAGTGAAGAGTCTGGGACTCCCAGGGACAACATTGGTAAATATGAACTCAAACCGTGTATTGTTACATTTAGTCAATATATACAGAGCTTCTGTCTGCCCTCGTAATTTCTGCAACGAAAAAATGAAATTTAACATTTTGACAACATAGTAGCTTGACTGTACAGGCAATAAATAATCTTGACATATTTTCTAAATTCTTGTTCTAAATAGTATAGTTGAACGTGTAATCCTGATTCTACCACTGATCTACTGCTGTCTTCAACTGAACTCAGGTTTTTTGGAGAAACTAGCAGTTCCATCAACAGTAGAACTAATGAAGCCTGCCTGCTATACATTTGCAGTATCATGACTGAAACAGTATTTTTGGCTTTGTTACCATGTGGCTGCCCAGGGAACCTACATAATCTCCCTGCTAGTTCTTTGCTGCAAGCCAAACAAATGGCTTCACAGTTGCATGTAATTCAGGCTATGTGTTTGAGAGCTTTCTTGCACAAATTTAGTGCCCGTCTAGACGTTCGCTAAATTTAGACACAATAAGCCAACATGTGCTTGACTTACCTAGAGGGCAGAAGAATCACCAGTGTGGTTACATGAATTTTACTGCCTTAGGAAACTGACTAAAAACACACTCCTACAGAAATGTAAAACTCAAATTTTAAAACTAAACTTCCATTACTATTCTACTACTGTTCTTGCAAGTAAACTTTCAGGTTATTGTTGATATAGTGCAATAAATAGAAACAATGAATTACAGCTTCTTTTATTATTTTTAAAAGTATTTTTTGAAACTTACTGAGTTGGCAGTTCTTGTAGTTATATTTATAATGCAGTTGTAACCAACAGCTAAAAGTTAGGGGAGAGAAAAAAAAAAGAACAGTTTTGAGAACAAGAAAATATAACAGCCAAAATTACAAAGTACAATATTGAATTTTGTAGCACAGCTCTGGATGCTATTTGTGAGAATTACACATTGTGGTTAATGGTCTGGGCTCTCATGACAAAATCAAAGGTTAATTTAAGCTGGAAAGGACCTTGAGAGGTTGCCTGGTCCAATGCTCTTCTCAAAGCAGGACCAACTCCATCTGGCTGCTCAGGGTACTGTCCAATTGAGTTTCGAATTTTTCCAAAGAAGGAGATTCCACAGCCGCTCAGGGAGCCTGTTCCACTGTTTGACTGCCATCATTGTGAACATTTTTCTCCTAATATCTAATTAGAATTTCCCTTGTTTCAGCATTTGACTGTTGCCTCAAGAAGGTCTGTTTCATCATGATGTTGCCCACAAATTTTACCCTTATAAATAAAACTTTCTCCATCGATATAATACTTTATAGAAGAAGAGCTAAGGAGATGACAAAGAAAAAAAGCAGCAAAATAGACAGTATAAATGGAGAAGAAACAGAAGAAGAGGAGGAAAAAAAGTTATAAATTTCACTTTGCCTCTTCTACAGTAGTGCTCTGATACAAAGTGAAAACAGAAACAATCCTAGCTGTTCTTCCTAAAACAAACAGATGCAATAACATGGTGCTGGGCTAAATCTGAACGTCAATGACAATCCTGCTACTGAGACCAACAGCAGCACAGTCAGATTACCAAAAAAAAAAAATCAAAGGAAAACTAGAATTTGCTTCGGGAAGATTCTGCTTCTCCAAAAGCTCAGATGTGACAGCAGTTATGCAGATAAGAATATTCAGTCTTTACAGAACTAATACTTATGAAAATACCAGAAAAAAACCTATTTCCTAGGTTGCTTACGAGAAATTTTCTAGAACTAAAAGAAATAGCAATGGTCAAAAATGGCATCCAATAAAATATTATTTTTTTGTCCATATATTCCCTTAATGTAAGAAATAATGCATTATCTTGAAAGCTAGAGAGTATTTTAAACTCTAAAAGCCATAGATTAGACTTCCTTGAGCTTCTATAGGCCTGAACTACTCCATAAACTTCTTTGTGATCTCCTCTAAAAAAAGTCTATTCTAAAACTTAAACACACAAACAAACAATTTTTTAAAAATTTTATAAATACCTATAAAAGTAGCAACGTGTGCGCGCACACTTGTATGTGAGTGCATGTATGAGACAGCAAATGCAGAATAGCAAGCAGGCAGAGGTTTATAAACAGAGCAAGTTTATATTCATTATGAACAGAATACAGATTTTCAATCCTGACTGGTTATTGGGAACTGAGCACTGGAAATAATCTGGGTACAAAGTAAGTGCATCCTGCCCCTGTTTCAGCAAATTAAATTAAATATGAGTAGACCTGCTAGCTACTCATGCAGTTACAATTAGAAGCTTATACATAGCTTACAATAGTAAATTTGGAAAGGCAGGTACTTGTGGGGAATAAAAACTGTAGGACAATACAGAATATGAATAAACAGGTGGCAACAAGAGGTACAAGTAAAGCAAGGTGTGAAGAAACTCAAACTTTTGTTTCTTTCTAAAAAAACAAATGAATCCCACATAGGCCAAATGAAAAATATGTCTGAAGTACTCTTCAACTGCTGTTCTGAGAACTTAACATTAAATATTAATATTGTGCTATGAATTTTTATAACAGTTCCTATATTACAAATAGATTCATTAGTAACAGTTTACTTCAGACTTTACAGAGCAACAGAATGATACTTTACTATTCTGTACTGTAATCAACACTACTGTGAAAGAATAGCGTGCCACCACAAAGGAAACACAAAATTTGAAGCTGTTTAACAGGAGATGATACTTACAGAGATTGACTCTGGGCAAGGACAATGAGCGCCAAATAATCCGCAAATTTGTCACAAGCAGTCTACCTGGAAATAAAGAGGGTAGATATTTTTAATCTGCTTAACTTCCGTTAAATTAAATGTTCCATTCTGTGGTACATATTTACCTCTAGTTTTGAAACACCAGGTTATTCCATCCCCTTGACAGAAAAAAGAAGAAAAAGACAGGACACCCCAGCAGAAAAATCACTGAACACTTTTTTTTTTTTTGAATGCAAGGAGAGAAAATCCAGCAAGGAACAAATGAAACAACCTCTAATATATACCAGCGTTCCTCAAAACAAAACCAAGAACAGCTACTGATTTCACATCCCCCTGTCTATGGTAAAAATACGGAGACACAATCAGTGCAGAACTGTTCTGGGGAGGAGAAGGGGAAGGCAGTGAGTTAACTATCGCAGCTGTCTTCATGAATAACCTCACCCCTTTATGTCACATGCAAATTGCTTCGATTCTGTACCCGGTACAGCAGCACATCCAACCCCAGGAAGGGTCATCTGAGCATGCTGGCAGCTTCATGCCCTTGCACCTTATCTAGATATTCCTTACTGATTCAGTTTAAACTAGGTTAGGAAAAACTAAGCGTTAAACAGTATTACAGAAGCAGATCACCACAATGTTTATAAATGGATCATTCTTACAAGGCTTTAAATTCTAAACAAATTCTGAGACAAGATTTTCACCTTCCTATAACTGTGAACAAGAGATCCTATTTGAAAATACTCCAAGGGGAGACAGATGTGTGAAACAGGCAGGATCTATTTTCTGCAACGGACAATTGATACCGAGTTCAATGGAAACCAGACAGAGCTTTCATGAACCTATACAGGTTAAATATTAGAAAGTTTACAATTTCCCTGAGTACAGCCTGCCCAGAGAGGTGGTGGAGTCTCCGATTCTGGAGACATTCAAAACCTGCCTGGACACCATCCTGTGCAACCTGCTGTAGGTGAACCTGCTCTGGCGGGGGGGTTGGACTAGATGACCTCCAGAGGTCCCTTCCAACCCCTGTGATTCTGTGAATATGCAGTTACCTCTGTCTCCGTTGTTTCCTTTGGTATCTTCAACAGACTCTAAGCAGTCTATAAGGACCTCTCCAGGTCTCATTTTCATTTGTCTAAAAGAAAAAAAAGAAGGAAAAACTTACCTAATGAAAAATAGGTTAGATAAAAGGCCATTTCTATTTCCCCGCTTTGCTTTCCTTTCTTCTTTTTTTGCTTAATGCATCATACAATGAAAAATCCACATATGCACACATACACACAAATCAACATTATATAACTGACGTTTTTATCACTACATCTGGCATATGAAAAATATTAATACCTTTATTATTAAATTATAACAGTGAATAAATAATTATGTAGCAAGTGTGACCAAGCAAACTATACTCCAAAATACGGAGAAAGTATGTTAAAATGAGAGGGAAAAGCAAAAAAGTTGCACTCGCATAATTTTTTAATGGACAGAGTTTGTTGCCTCTTGCTGTCCTTTTAGGTCATATGGAGTAGAGCTAGGCTCAGGAAAGAATAGATGCCAGTAAAGGAAGTATCAGATATATACTGACATGTGAAATGCTCTGCTAAATTTTCCACAAAGGGTGTGGTTTGGGTTTGGTTTTTTTTTTGTATTTTGCTTGATTTAATTGGTCTAACCACTTAATTACACAACAGATGTAGCGTGAAATTGTGCTGTATTTTAATTGTATCATGTAAAGCAGCCAAAACTCTTCAGTGTATTGGCATGACAGAAACAAAACGCATTATCAGGAGGGGAATTCCATGAGATACTACTGGAGATCGAGACACTAGGTATGGACTCAACAATACACCACCAGAACAGCACAAAAGATATTACACAGGAGGTAGCAAGAACTGGCATTAAAGAAACTGTGGAAGCAGGCTCTGTCTACATGACAATTCTACAAGAAAGTAAGACAGAACCGCTTAAACATCCAAGATACAATTTCATGTTTCTAAATTTACTGCAGGCAGCATGTCTGAGGGACAAGGGGTGCTCTCAGCAGGGTCAACTGAGTAGGAGGGAGATGAAGCATGATAGTATGCTTTCAGCCTCCACCTCTGAAACCATCACCAAACAGCTGCTAATTTGTAGCTCCGTGTTACAAACGCCATACAGGGTTTTGCCACAGACACCAGAGCAGAAGTGTTAGGTCTCAGATAAGGCTGACAGCTCATCAGAGGTCAGGGTGCCCAGGAGTGAGGAAGCACTGCCTCCACGAGGATGTACGTGACAAACCTTCAGCTCTGGCCCCTCAGAGGCTGCCCTGCCACCGCCCGTTCCTGTGAGCTCAGGCTGCCGACACCACGGCAGGGACAGCGAGTCCTTGTTACCAGGGACAGGTACCGTCCCCTCAGACACACACCTACAGTTTGTTTTTACTTCTCAGCGCCAGGTAACGCTACAGGCGGTTGGGAAAAGAACACCCTGCCCTCAGTCCTCCAGTGTGCAACCTTCTTATTTTTATTCCTTTTTTTTTTTTTTTTTTTTTTTTTTTTGAAAAGGGGTCTTAACTCCCCCC
>VYXH01005985.1:379893-408410 GCA_013397275.1 Burhinus bistriatus
CCCGCCACCGCGGGACGGTTCCCAGCATGCACCGCGCCACTAATGGCGGCCGCGCTCAGCCTACTGACAGGCACCGGGCGGGCCGCAAAGCCCAGCTGTGAGGGGAGGGCAGGCCAACGACACTCACTGCGGGGAGATGTCGAAGCGGACATCTCTGTCCTCCCACAGCACGTCCGGCACGGCGCTCATGGCTGACGACCGCGGCGCCGAGCGCCGCTCCCTCCGCCGAGTCCGCGCGCCGCCGTGGCAACGGGGGTGGTGGCTCGCGCTCCCGCCGCGATCGGGATTGGCTGCGGCGATGCAGGGGGGGGGGGGCCCCTTCCCCCGCCGGCGCTAGCCCCGCCCCCGGCGCGGCTGAGGTAGCGGCCTCGGGAGGTGCCGTGCTGTGCGGTGGGGAGTGCCCGGCCCGGCTGGGCTGGGCTGGGCTGTATCATAGTGTTTTTAATTTGGAATAACTCGCAACTTGTATTTAGCCGAATTTTAACTGCAGTATCCTTCCACTTTCCAATAAAAAAAACCCTCTAAATAAGTATGATTCGTAGGAAGCGATTTGACAGTTCTTTCCCTGGAGCTGGCCCCCGAATTGGTGAGGGGCCGGTCGCCACCCGCCTGGCAGCCGATACGGAAGCCATGAAGTAAAAGATGCCGTCGGCGCTGCCCGGCCCTCGGCCCGGCCCTCCTCCCGCCCTGGCCACGGCCGGGCGGACCTTGGGCGGCTGCCCCGGCCCCAGCGGGAGAGCGGCCGGGGGCTCTTCAGGTAGGAAGGATAGCGGGTGTTTGTCTTGAGGCCAAATTCAATTTTTTGTTGATATGCCGGACTTACCATTTGTTCGGGGGAAAAAAACCAAACGCAAACCCAACCAAAAAAGATTACCGGGTTTTATAGACAGGAGTGCCTTGTTAAGGGCTGTTGCAAAAATTCAGTTACATCATCAGGAGAGCATTACACAGTAAGTGTAATTTAGCTGTGAGGTAAGTTTTTAGTCCTGTAAATGCACCGGTATCCATCCTCTGTCCTGGCAGTAAAACCATACATGTTTTATTAGAAACAAGCTTTTAAGTATATAAGTAATAGGAAATACATCATATACAGGCAGACATAAGTGTAAAAACCAGTATGGCAGTGATGGGCAATAAACTCTATGCTGCATTCGATGTTTTGAACATAAGTTTAAAAAGGTTTTTAAGAACGATGAAAATACTAAAATGCATTTAAAAGACTTGGCTTTCAGAGGAGAAACACATACATGTCAAGGACCACTTTGGACATGAACTAGCCTAATGTAGTGATGCCAACTATTGGTATAGTCACTCATATAAAAAGGGGGATGTGTTTTAACTGCATTTGTCATGTATCTTGCTAGCTAATGGAACCTGAGGGAAGTTCACAGTAAAAAGGCCTAAATGTAACTGTGATGTGGTTGGGAAAGGTGGGTAGCAGAGCCACCTCCCTGTCTTGTGACCTGGGGAGCATGTAGGCCACAAGTTGATGCATTTGCAGTATTTATCTGTACTCAGTAGTACTCTGCATGTAATTTGGAAATTGATATTTTATGCTTGAAATATTGAAACAGGATTTGTGGGAACAGTTCTGCTTAAAAAAAATGAAGTCTTCATTGCAGAAGCCATGCCAAATATCAGATTTCTGTAACAGAGAGAAAAGAAATTACATAATTTTAATGACCGAAGATTGCTTTCCAAAGCCATATATATAATTTAAAATGAGGTATAGTTAGTGATTGTACAATGGTAGTATTTAATGATCTAGGTGAAGGAAGGGCAATTACTGTGGCAAGTGCTATACTGGTCTTACTATACCTTAGTAAAATGGAAATTTTGTACTCTTGATACTGCTGAAAAATTGCTATTTTGTTACATTAGAACATCACACAATATATGCAAAAAGAATTAAAGCGAGCTTGCATAGGTAGACATTTTTTAATTAGTGAGCATACAACTTCATAATGTTAACATTCTTTAAACCCACTAAGGGTTTGGTTTTACATATCATGCTGGATACTTGATAACAAACACAAATAATCAATAGCTTCAACTTGCTTGTTATTAATGTAGAGATAAATTCCTACCTCCAGAAGAAAATACACAAGCTTCTCTACATTCCTCTTCACTCTCAAAGCGGTTTGCATTTCCATCGCAGCCACCATACCAAAACTGAGCACAAGCATTGGCTTGTTTATCATAATACCATTTTATGATATAAACACGGCATGGCCCTTGATCCAGCCTTAACTTGCACCGGAGATCCAGGATACTTTCTAAAATAAAGAAAAAAAGGAACAATTCAGTTTGTAGAAGTCAATTGTATTGCATAGATTTTAACTTTTAAACTCTGATTTTGGGTTGGGTTGGGTTATATATATATATTTGGTGTTATACAGCAGCTTAAGATTCACTTTTACTTCTAAAGATGTTAGCATTGAAGGTGAGTTAAAAGTCTTACTAGGTCAAATAAACTGTTCCTTTACTGGCATGGTTCCAGTAACTCCAGAAATGATAGTATTATGGCTCCACATATAAGAAGAGCAAACAATATGAATCTGATAGTTTTGAAATTGAATTTTTCAATCTAATTATAAGCAACCAGTCTTGTGAGCAACCCAAAATTGTAAGCCAAAGAGCTGTAAGGTAGTTGCATCTGCTATTTTTGAACCACAAGTATGACCGTCATCCTTCTGCAGTACATTGCTTCAGTACATTAGTTCTCTTTGTGGTGTAGGGGAATAGGCATTAGAACAGTAAGAAGAATATAAAACTTTAGTCTTTCTTTTGTAAGATGTTTGTGCTACTTGTCTGATACAATGGTATCATTAGACCAACAAGCTTTGCATTCAAACTTACCTAGTATATACATAATTACTACCATTGTATCTATGACTGTGACATACTAATCTAGTCTCACTCACTTTAAAAATACCATGAGATAGAAAATACTTTTCCTTCGAGTTTAATTTTGTGACATCAATATTTTGTCTTTGGCAACTGGCATCTTGACACTTAAAAAAAAAAAAACAACTTATTGCCAGAGACAGAGTAATAGTCATGCTCATGTTCCCAGGAAGCACGGGAACGTTTTTCTATTGCTCTCTTCTGTTGCTTCCATCATAATACACTATTACTGGAACTCAAAAGTGTGAATCCCCCAAATGATGAACAAAATACATTTGGACATCAATCCTTTGAGCAATCAGCTAATTACTATACTTTCCTTCAAATGACTAAACTCTAATTTTTCCTGTTTCTCCTCTGAAGGAGAAATCTATTTTTTCTGTCCAATTCTGAAATCATTATCTTCTCTGTCTTTAATGAAACCTGCTATCTCCATAGACTGCCCATTCTTGGTTGATGAATTACCTGCTCGCTGGCCCACCTCAGCTAGCACTGTTCTCTTTCTGATGCCATTATGAGCTCTGTCTCAGGTTATAGCTGGTTTTGCTTCCACTGTAAGTGGAGCAGTGGGATTTGGAATTTGGGAAGACAAGAACTGGTGAACAGGGTGGACAAGAACTGCAACTAGATCTGTTATAAAATCCTGAAATGGATTCTCTTCCACACCATGGGCTCACAAAATCTTCAGAGAGTGGAACAAAATTACTCTGATTTAAAGCCTTAGGAAGAGTTAGTATCAGGATAAGAGGGAACAAAATGAAAAACTAGTTATGATCTATAACCTGGTCTTGGTGTGAGCCCTGCAGCTGAAGGAGATGATGTCATCACTTTATCTGATGATGATGGTTTAGATGGCAATAACGGTACCACAGCTACAAGTGAAAAGAAACAGAATGAGACATTGATTTTTGATCAGCCAAATGAAGAAATGAATGATGATAAAAATACCTCTAGTTAGCAAGGATGACTGTTCCTCCTCCTCTTGTTCCTCTTCATAGACTTCAGATACTACCACAGGAGGTACTTCAGTCTGAAATAAGCATTTGATTTTCTTTGCTTTTCAGATACTGTGAAGTATCTCAAAATGAATAAGCCCTTCATCACTTAGAGGTTGTCTAGTGTTTTTCCTTCTCATTTACTCTGACTTCAGTGTTAAGAATCAAGATTTTAACCTGAGCTGGTTGGTTTACCAGGAGGGTTGTCAATCCTAAACCTGGGATATATGGGGTTTTTTTAGTTGACCTTTACAAAATTTTATTTATAAACTTAAAAATACAGACTACAATTGAGTTTAATTACTATTCTTGGACTTAATTATTACAGTGTAATTGCATTTTAATAATGTTATGTTTCACACTGTGGCATAAATATTACTATATTAAACACAGGAATAATAATCCTTGTAACAGTATCAGGAATAAATTAGATAACTGCCTGCATGCAACATTAGAACTCTTACTCGGAACAACCAGCTCTGAGCATACTAAGTTAAAGGAGCTATTACAGCCCTTGTCCTGTAGAAAAGTGGAGGGGAAGTTACATATTACGTGAGGCAACAGAGAAGGATATATATGCCACACTTTTGCTCATTAAAGCCTGCTGAATTTTCATACCGGAGTTAATGGTTGAGGAAGATCGCCAAGCCTCAGAGGACTTTCTACAGTAGATACTCCAGGTATCTGTGCTGAAAGTGATTGTCTGTTAACATTGTTGTTCTGAAGTATGTAATGTAAAGAATTTGAAGATACTGAATGAAAAGATGGTCCACTTATGCTTGCACCATTTCCATTACGGTTGTATATTAAGGTACCATGTTCATCTTCACAAAATTGATTGACTAATTTGGACTCCAGAGCTGTTTAAAAAAAAAAAGGCAAGAAACTCATCATACTGAGAAATTAAATGTATTTTTTGAATTTGGATTATTTATATACGTAAATAACACACATGTAATCCAGTACTCCTTTGGATTTGTTATATGCATCAAAGGTGATTGTTCCAGGCTCTCTGGACTATGGCTTTTATTTGTCACAAATTTGCCAGCCCTTAAGTCCTCTACATGGTACAAAATACAATGAACTCACCTAAAGGTGTTCATCTGAGCTTAGTAACAACTACTAGTTGGTAGTGGGAAAGTAACTGCCTACATTGCTCATGTGAATAACCCAGTG
Organism: Burhinus bistriatus; assembly: GCA_013397275.1. Lineage (NCBI taxonomy): Eukaryota > Metazoa > Chordata > Aves > Charadriiformes > Burhinidae > Burhinus > Burhinus bistriatus. The sequence continues at coordinate 384,972 of VYXH01005985.1, forward strand.
CAAATGTGTTACTTCCCAATGAAAGTGAATAAGTAGAATTTACCCCAGTGGGTTGGATTCTGGTTTCCGGTCCAGCAGATTTACAGTGCATAAGCCCTTACTCAGCTTAGAAAGCTAGTTTAAGCAGCTCTTTTGCTGCACTGTAGGTGGCATCGCCCATTGGCATGATGAATCATTGCCCTATAACATGACTCCTTAAAAGAAGAGAATCTGTATCTCTAGTTTCCTGTTACTTTGCATCTTATAACTAATCCTGATCAGCATCAAAACATATCCACAAAGATATGTTACACACAAAGCTTTCCCCCCTACCTGGCCCTGTTCTGAGAAGCATCAGATATAATGCAGAATAAAACTGCAACGAACGCACCTGGAAGGGTGTTAAAGTCATCAATGAGGTACATGTGTTCTCCATCTGGATCTGAAGCGATCAGATTTAGTTCACGCACAAACTCGACCTGTGTTGGATCTGAAGTATTTACAATTCCTATTGCATACATTTCGATGTTTGCAGCATGAGCCTCTCGAACGACAATATCTAGTTTTACAGCTTCTCTCTTGTCTGTTTGTCCATCTGTTAGCACAATAGCTACTTTTCGCACTCCTGTTCGAGCACCAAAAAATCCTTCCTGGGTTGCTTTACGGATAGCAGTTCCTGTGTAAGTGCCTTCTCCCATGTATTGCATTTTTCTAATTGCTTGCTTAACATCCTGTTGAGTTGTGTACTTGTTGAGACCAAATTCTAGCTGAACTTCTAAACTGTATAACACAAGGCCAATTCTGGTAGCATTTCTGCTTACAGTTACTCTGTCTACTAAAGCAGTTACAAAGTCTTTGATAATCTCAAAATTTTCTGGTCCCACACTCTCAGAGCTGTCGATCACAAATACAAGCTCCATAGGAATTTCCTTACATTTAATACCACAACCTGCAAAGGAAAAATAAAAAAAAAACGGGTCATGATGACTTGACTTGGTATCCTTTTGGAAAGGAGAAGAATGTAAATGTAATGAAGAAAAAACAGAATCTGAAATTAAAGATTTCTTGAGTACTTACCACATATCTCTCTAATTAATTTAATTATATCTTCTCTCTGGATATGAAAAATTAAATATAAAAATATTTTACAATTTGCCTCTTTCAAATGACGTATAGTATTGACACTACCAAAGACTTTGTTTATAATTAATATTTGTGTCCTACAGGGACTTACGAAAAGTCTTACTGTTTAACTTTCAAACCTGACCTTCCAGGCTTGGAATGAGTGCCACATTTTACAATGAGCTATTTTATATTAAGACATATAAGAATCATTAAGTTGACAAGACAGTAACACCTCTATCTAAAATGATTAACTACTGTTATTGTAAAGAATGTTTTGTGATGATTTGGTTCTCATTAAAATTTAAAGTCAAAACCCATTCATATTTTAGCATCTGAATAATATGGATATCCCTTTTAAATGTATTGGGAGTGGAGAAATAGACCCAACATCAGGAAGTGTATTGCAGTGAGCTGGCATTGACAGAGAGCGCCAACACAGAATGGAATTGGGATTTGTGAACCCTAGTGTACCTGCCCCACTGTATTACCCAGCTTTGAGCAGCAAAAAAAAAGCTGCTGCCTTCAGAGCTGTCTGTTCAGAGAAGCGATAGCTTCTGTGACATGCAAACAAAGTGTTTCTCATTATTAGAGCAATCATTTGTTACATTTTTTTAAGTGCATGACAGGACTCATTTGGCATTGAGTTAGTCTTTCAAATATAAGCTTTTGCTACTGCTGCTCAGCTTCCATCATAAACCTCAGTAGTATTTATATACTCCCTGGCTTGCTTTACTGAATTTGGGTCTAGTGCAGTTCAGGCTTAGCAGAAATATAATTAAGTTTATAGCATGATAGACCATGACAGGTTTGAAGATCTTTGCTCTTTAGGCTCTTAAATACTTTTAAAAAAAACTTCCCTGCAGCAGGTACACACCTGGGTCATCTAAAACTAACTGTAAAAGAACACGTAGCAGAAAAGTACCTAAAATAACCAGGAATTTAAAATTCCATTTCAGCATAAAGGAGATGAGAAAAAGTCAGAAACCGTTGCGTGGTTTCTTTCTATATTATTACTGAGTCCAGTTCTAGTCAGAGAGCTCTTTCCAAAATAATTAACACAGGATACAGTTCATCTGATAGTATCTTTGTTCATATCTTGCCATAATGGGATTTACATAATGGAGGTTGCTTACTGTTAGGCCTTGCTCTCCCTTTGGTCCAGTTTTGCCCTGTAACAGTGATTGTTAATTAAGCTTCTGCAATTAGTTAGTAACATTGTAATTCAGAATATGACTTCATCAATACCATTAGAATAATATTTGGCCAGTAAGAACTTTGGCTAGAAAAAATAGTGTTCTTGTGATATTACCTTGTGCATGCAGTATCTACAACCTCCTAAGGTGATGAGGTTTTTATGGGAATTGTATGACCTCAAATCTCCCACTGAATCACTGATTAGAAAGGGATAATCTGTGCAAAGCTTCCCTGTCTACCATGTCGTGTTTGTTTACTTTCTCAAGAGACTGTATACCTGCCTGACGTCCTGGGATGATCAGAATTCTGATTCATCATGTGTGAGTCTAATAGGGTCAGTGTCAGGGCAAGAACGGCAATGGTGTTTATGTGTCCCTACTTAATAGTATACAAATGTCAGAATAGAAGGGCACCGCATTTTGCTTTCCATCTTTTGGGGACCTGCCCATCAACAGAAGTTACCATTTTGCCTCCCTTCATCTATTCATCAGCTTTGAGGGAAAGTCTGAGCTACAGTTACTTGGTAGCCATAGAATAGAATTGCATAGTTTTGTCTTAAAACATCGCAATTGTCTTTCCCACATCTGTGGGAAGTGGGGTATTGAGCATGGAAATGTCTTCTTTATGTTTTTAAAGGTTTTCATAGTTTCAGTTTCTTAAGTATTTTAGATTATATGTAGGTAAATAGCAAGAATAACACACAACCCAGTTTTATTTTTAAGCAGTTGAAGAAAACAGACATGATAAACCTGAGTTACTCACAGGTTCTCCAGATAAACCAGGGTCACCCACATCACCTTTTTCTCCTTTTTTCCCCTTTTCACCCGTAGCTCCTCGATCTCCCTTTAAAACCACATTGGTAAACAGACAGAAAGTGTAAGTCAGTTTTTATTACACTTTTCACGCTTCTCTCTAGGTGCCTTTGTTGAATTTACCTTCAGCTTCTGACATGAGTTAGAAATCTTTGTTAGAGATCATTTAAATCAATCGGTATTTGTGAATTTTGTGAATAGCTTGTAGTATTGGCTGAGCATTTTTATGGGAAAAAATAGCTGAAGCAGTTTGAACAATGAACCATCTCAAACAAGTACATGCAGCCAGAGTGGTTTCATGGGATACTGCATGATGGAAATTATTATCTGTATCTGAGAAAAATAAGGTGACAGTAGGGAAATTGAGAAGAAAGACAAGGATGTAGTTGGAATGAATAATGGGAGCATCACTTTGAGAAAACTTTTGGCCCAGAAAAGGTGTTTGGAATAGTAAACAGATGAGTTAGTGCCTCCTGGCTTGGTTTTTAGTAGGCTATGGGGCTTTGTACAGCCTTTCTGAGCCAATGTGATCACATCCAAAAACTGATTCCAACCCATGTTTCTCTTTTTCTTAACATTGATGTAGTTTCCAAATTTTGCATAGTGGGTGGGTGGTATTAAATCTGATATCTATATTTCTTCTAATTGCAGTAGAAGATAAGCCTCATATGATACTAAAATAAGCAACACTGAAAGAGATGCTGCTATAAAATATTAAAACAATCATGTGAATGACTGGGGTTTTCCCAAATCCCCATTCCCTTTCCACAGAATTCACATGCTTTCAGTAAGAGCTGACTCTAATGAGCATTTCCAGTATGTTGGCTTCGGTCTAGGACATTATCTCTGATTTAGATATCATACCTTCTGTCCCAAGAGCCCTTCTCCAGGGGGACCTCGTGGTCCCGGCATTCCTTGAATTCCTTGTTCCCCCTATTAATAATCCAGGTAGTGATATTAATCCTTTGTAATCGTTCATCGTGCATTAATTTTAAATGTTCAAAGAGAAAGTGTTCCAAACTGCATTTTAACAAGTGTCTTGAGGCACTTGAGACAATGTAGTAGCTAGCTTGTATTTCCCAAATACTTCATCAGTATGTCTACTCTAAAAGATAAATAATACTGAAAACCCATGTGGTCATTATTGCTTCTAACTCTACTGTTCCCTGTTTTCATACCGTTTTATTCCTTCTTATTCCCCCTTTCTTCTTTCTGTCTTTTGAGTCTGTCTCATCTGATCTATGCTTTGGGTAAAAGTGCATATTACAGAGAAAAAATAATATTACACATAGATTCAGGTCTTTCTCTACCATAGGTGGTAGTTCATATAACTACTTCAGACCGTCTCTGTGGGTACGAGAGTTGTGGAAGAGCGAATGTTATTTTTCATTTTGTAGGGCTATCTTTCACTGATAAAAGATGCCCCTGCTTCCTTCTCCCTCAATACGCACTCCTTTGGGCTTGTTGTTTACAGCAGTAGAGACAGAATATACTTTGTAGGTGCTTATGTTATCCTTCTCATTTTCTGGCCTGGGGCTCTCCTTATATAAGAAGCAATGTGAAATCTCCTTAACACTGTGATGGTCAGATTTAACACTCAACACAGGTTTAATATTAAAGACACTGAGTCTTTTTACCTTAATTCCTTGAATACCTTCACCAGGTGGTCCCAGAGAGCCAGGTGGCCCTGGGCGTCCTATGGTTCCCTAGAGAGAAATCCTGCATATGTTAAATACAAGATTCATAATAAAAATACACAATAAATTGTTATACCACCATGTAATTTCCTGTCTGTCCTCTACCAAATTGATGTCTTTTTATAAGTAGTGAGGATAAGATTGCTCTAGCTGACACAGACTCTTTTTATCCTTTATCAGATTATTAAAATCCAGTTTATACTTCAAAGGAGTCACTCAGGTCTTAATGCTCATTGAACATGAATCACTGTGCTAATAGAGATATACATTGCATTGAAGGATGGATTGTATTGGTGGGACATTGGGGACTGAATTAAGATTTAAGAGAGGATTATTATTGTTGTTATCTTTCATCACCATTAAGCTTACACAGTAGGACCTATAGACATACATACTAATGTGGCATTGCAAATAAATACTTGGTGCTAATTTATAAGCTAGTTTTTAAAAGAACTCTAGAGAAAATGTTTCAGTTCCATATGTTATTCATAGGAAGCAACCAAAACCCATGTAGTACAATATTAATTTTATACCTACATTGCTATTCTAGTATACCTGCATGAAATTCTCAATTTCCTCATTTGTAAGGATCCTGCGCACATGCCAGCCCTTGGTATTAGCACTGGCCAGGGAAGTGCTTCACCACTGCTTAGCTCTGGACCTAGCCTTCATGCCAACATGAACTGAATCTTTGGGACCAATAAGCGGCATTGTGCAGGTAGTACATTAGTAAGTTGCAAAATCTTTGTGTTTGACCTTGTTCAGTTTCTTTACATTTACATTCTAAAACAGTTCTTTTGTATTAATAAACTTGTAAAGCTGAGCTCTAGGAGCATAAGAGTTTCCAATTTGGGAGGTTTCGCAGTGAAGATTGCTTTTTATAGTTACAATTATTTCCAGGCCTTTGTTATAGTGTACATTATAATTACACAAATAATCCTTTTTACAGGGATTGGTCATCATATTAGTCATTAGATTATTATTGATTTACTTTGTACAGTAAAAAAGAGGAATTAATTCTAGAACTCAACAGTATGACTGTAGCTGTAACAGTAGTATAGGCAAGACATGATAAGTGCTTGCCAGGCCATTAATTCTGATCAATGCTAGATCTGAAGAAATTTTTGGTACTCAATTGCAGCTAATGTCTGTGGGAGCTAAATGTTTTGTCACTGATCTTCACTGCAAGATTATCACTTTATAATTTATCGTATGGAATAGGAAGAAGGCCATAGTTTATGGCTAGTCACCAGAAACATTTTTGATTTTCTACAAGATGAAGATATTGTATTCCTTAGTTATCTTTTTTGTCAGATTAGTTGTTTCTAGTGAAGAGTGAAGACAGAAAACATGCAGATCTGTATGCATGATCACACATTTTTATACTATACTTTTTTTTTCTTTTTTAGAAAATAGACAATGGGAGACATAATTGTTTAAGTGGCTTACTTTTGGTCCTGGCAGGCCTTCTCCTGGGGGACCTGGGAGACCAATTGGTCCTCTACTGCCTGGATCACCCTGAAAGTCAATACTTTAAAAAATAAGTAGTGAATACCAAAGTTCAGTTTATCTTTAGAATTCCCAGCATCTGTTGTACTCCAATGGGACAAAGAGAGGAGAATAACTGAACAGCACAGTGCAAGTCTAAACAATGCTAACCCATGAATACTGCAGGCAGGATAAGAAAGTTTTTTGGGATAAACAGTGGCTAGTGGTCTAAACACATTCAAGACATGTACAGTCAATTATGAAATAGTTACACAGGAATTACAATTCCTGTATCATAAAATGAACTCCAGGTTCTCCAAACAAACAAACAAACAAAAGTTTTTGCTTGCTACCTGTCAGTTGAATCAGACTCTATGCTCACATTGGCACCGTTGTAGATTTTTTCCTGTCAGTGCCTTCAGGCAGCTAGGGGTTTGAGGTAAATGGAAAAAAGATGTACATCCTTTTAAGAGAGATTAAGCATATTTGAATAGCTGGAGTCAATCCTTCAGTTGCCTATATAGTTCCAGTAATGCTGCAATTAGCATCAGGATGAGTTCTGAAGTGAAGCCTGAGGATCTTCTATGGGATCTACCTTTTATATACTGAGAAGTAAGTTAAAGCTGAATTAAAAAGGTATTCTGACTGTGACCTATGGATAGGAATTATATCTGCATGAAGAAGAGTACGCACATGCATTTACTTTCTAGAAGTTAAGGTCTGTACCTTAGGTCCTGGTAGTCCAACTCCATCTGGGCCTTGTTCACCAGGAATCCCAGGAAGGCCTGGCAAGCCCTGAAATTATATGCACAGACAGAATATTAATTTAATTTACAGCTATATTGACTATATGCTTTTGTTAACATTAATATGGTATCTTGAATATATTGTCTCTTAGTGGGATCACTGTGGTCTGCAGTTAGTTAAATTCTACTCTGACAAGCCAGAAGTGGTGTCAGTGGCATTTGCATGTGTTACATGTCATGCAGGAGGCTTGCATGTGTTTGAAGACAGAGGAGTCCGATCTGGAGAGGCAGGTGCAGAAGCAGTTCTGCATTGGATTGCACAAAAATATCAGGAAGTATTATAAATTGAATTCCAATTTCCATTTTGACATTCACTACTTTTTATTCCTCAATGTTGCAATTACATGCACTTTTACTGTTGTCTTTAGCACAGATAAGTGCTAGTATATCACCAAACACCCTAACTCTAGCCCACGGTCTTCCTGGGACTTCCTCACTGCACAGGCATTAAACTGCCAGGGCTGGTGGAGCACACTTGGGCAGACTAGGTATGTGCGGCCAGCGCTGCATACATGTGCAAAGAAGAGAGAGGAAGGAGCCTTTTCTCTTTGTTTCCTTTTTGCAGGGAGTGGTCATTTCTACCAGTCAAGACCTCTGTAGAGGACTATAAAGTAGCTCAACCAATTCTTTGCCACACGTTCAACAACCTGATGAACAGAACTGAGGATGATTTGCTCTTCTGGCTCTTTGGACAGTAGTTGATTTTTAGTGATTCTGGAAGATAGCGTTGCCCTGAGTTCACACCCGTGTATATGGACACAGCTGCTTAGCTGGGCTATATTCTCCTGTTTGGGAATAAATTTTGTATGGTTGGGCAGAAGACAGTATCCTACATCAAGATATTGAGGGAACTGATTGAAACATCAGTGATACTGCAGGAAACAAAAAAAAAGCCCCACTTGGAATATGTTACATTGTGTAATCAGGAGGCGTGGAGGACATGGAAGGTCTTGGACTATTTCAGAGGGAAATTTCTTTTTCCTTCTGTGCTGAAATGCATTTCCACAGTTGAGGAGCCTTTTTAGGATTTTAGACCAGCAAATCTTTTCTAGCGTGTCAGCCACAGAGACTAATCACTGGTGTAGCACCTATTTGTTCCCAATTCACATAAAAAAAAAAAATTGTCTATAAACTTGCAGGTGGGCCGGGATAACCATCTCCTTTTGGCCCAAAGGGCCCAGGGGGTCCTGGAAGACCTCGGTCACCCTGATGAAGGCAGGAAAAACAGCTGAGGTCAATGCCAATACAATTGCTAGCAGGAAATTTTCCATGAAAGTGAAACTTTTTTGGCAAATATACTGTAAGTTGATTTTATCTGTCTATCTGCTAAGGTATTTTTCTATGTGAATAATTATTGTAGGTTATTAATTCTGGACTAAAACTGGGATATTTAATAGTGCTGAGGATTTACAGGACCTTTCACTTCTAAATCACTAATTTGAGTCTTTTTCAAGAGCTCTGTCTGTTGTCATTTGTGGCCTACATACAAGAAGGAATGACTTCAGTCACATTCCCCATATTTTTATCATGATTACTATTACTCCAGCTTTGGGGGAGTGGGCCCAAATTGACAGACAGCCAGAAGTCTAGCATGGGAACTGAATTACTCAGTAGCTACTTTACATAATTCTCACAATCAAAGATAGATAAACTGCTGCAGAGCACTGGGAAAACTCTTATAGCTTCTGCACATGCTGTATGTTTGTGTGGTGAGACAAAGGATGTAGGGCAGGGGACAACAGTGGTTTGTGTGACCAATTTAAAAATGTTGTCTTCTATCACAAGGTTCCTGTCTGGGTTTGTTGTTCCAGAATTATATTTTCCTATAGTGCTGTGGAACCTCCTTAAAGCTCCTTTCATGGATCCAGAGAGCTGGAGTATCTCAGGAACAGGTTTACTGGGGAAACTAAGAGGACTTGAACTGTCCCAGCCGTACTGGATGGTGCACTGAGTTGCTCAGAGTTACAACTGGATGGATGATCAAGATTGTGTTTGTCCTTGTAGCTACCGAAAATATGGGCATGCATAACAATGGGGAGCAAAGGCCCACGCAGAAATAATTTAAAAAAATGAGAATGTAAAAGATTTTACCCCGTACAGCTTAGTGCAGGTGTCTGTCTGAGAGTGAAGCAACAGTGAAACCACTAATACTGACAAAGACAGCAAGAAGTGAAGAACATAGTCACAGAAACATGTAGTGTCGCCCAATTGAAAGAGCTTTGGGGGCTCAAGGCTGAAGGAGAGAGACTTGCAACTCTGAGCAAAGGACCTGCTTGGTTGATTCCTGTTGGTTGATTCCTGTTGGTTGATTCCTGTTGGTTGATGCCTGTTGGATTCCCAGAAATAGGACAACCCGCAGTTCTCTGAATTAACTGGACTGTACCAGAAAAGTATATGATTCCATCATCATCATCTCCTGATTAAAATAAATTTAAGGATCTTGAAAACCACTAACTGATCAAAAAGGAATAGAGTTTGTTACATGTTTCTCATCCTTCTGTTACTGTACTCAATTCAACAAGGGGTAAGGGCTATACTCAAAAATACTGTCAAATTCACTAAGTAAAAAAAAAAAGGCTGGGTGGGTGGAAGGCAGGATCCAGTTTATTTTCAGAAACATAGGTTTATATGTCCCAAGTTTCTTCGTGTTCAGCCCTGGAATGAAGAGTGGCTTACAAAAGTTGAATCTTGGTAACACTGATGCAATACTAGAGAAGTGCTGGAGAGAAGTCGTTAGAGATTAGCTACCTCTTAATGTTCTTCTTCCACTACTTAAGGCATCTCTTCTCACATTGCCAGTTTGGCCCATGTCCTGAGATCTTTTTGGAGTGGATTAGCCCATGTCAAAATTAGCAATGAAGCAAAGGATCCTGGATGAGAAAAATTAACTGTGCTTGACAGGTAGGCTGTTGTAAGCACATAAATCAGGTGTTCTCTCTGTATTGACCCCTCATCAATTAAAAGCAGTTACTTTTCTCCTGGTTCTCTGCCATGTGAAAGCTTATGGTTCATGGAGTCTGGAGGACTGACCATCCATGGTTTTCTGGCTCTGCAAATCCTTATACTCTGCCAGTGTGGTACAACATACATGTTAAGAACTGTGGAACACTTGGCAGTCCTAGGCGATTTGCTGTTCCTTCATTGAAATCCTGCCTTATTTTACAGTTTTATCAGAAATTAGTTTACCAGTTTAGGAGCTACCTTTGCCCCAGGAAGCCCAAAACCTGGTTCTCCAATTGGTCCAGCGAGACCAGGTAACCCAATGTCACCCTGCAATGAAGAAAATACATAGTGTAGTTATGTATTTTATTAAATACCAGTCACAGACTGTGTTTTTGGATTTCTGTTATACAAATTTATATATATCAAATGTAATAGCTAATTTTATTTATTCCTATTGTAAGCATTAAACACCAAAAGCAGAAGCAAGACAAGTATTTTGATATCCAAGGTTATCCAAAGCAAAGAAATGAACATAGGTAGGCCACACTTCAAGCTGGCATACAGTTAATAGCAGGGCATGGTGGTAACTAAACTGGATACAATCGATAACCCTGTTCATAGGAAAGAAGTTTTAGTTGACTTCATAAGACTGAAATTATTTACACAAATAATAGCACGGCCTACTTCACAGTTTTCACTCTGTGTTCATAAGCACTAGGAGCTGGAGTGTAGGTGTTACCTTTGGTCCAGGCACAGCTCTTCCAGGAGGGCCTGGCATTCCAAGACGTCCTGGCGCACCAGGCTCTCCCTGCAGTGAAGGAAGGAGAGCAAAAATGATGGATTTTTCTGAAAGTGAGCATGACCGTCTCATAGAGAAAACATTTATGTAACAATTTATAATATTCCATTAAAATTCTACTAGAATTTCTAGCATTCTGTTCTATGTGGAGTGAAATGTAACTATCTGAAGAACTGATAAGCATAGTTCTGTTTTCTCAATGGAAATGAGGTTCTTCTCAGTCAATGAACAAATATATGTTATTAGAAATCCCATTCTTGGTGTATACGAGACTTGGTCCAGCACATCCAGCACTCAAGGCTTCCTGTCCAGCTGTGTAGGTATACTGAAAAGCTGAAGTTTTTTATTATTTTTTAAGAAGCAAGTTCGTTCCGGGACAGTTGTTTCTGAGATCTAGAACAAAGCAGAGCTTTGAGGGGCTACTTTACACACATAACGTGGTAATAAACCTACTTTAGCTCCAGCAGGTCCAGGCAGTCCTGTTGGTCCTGTTAATCCACGTATTCCTCTCTGGCCTTGATCTCCCTACAAAAATGGAGAAGGCATGTCACACGTACCAAATGATTTTAAGAATGTGCTAACTGAAATTAATTGCAAGTATCAGTGAAAGATAGTGAAGTTCTATCTTGTAGCTGGTGCACATGAGTTGTTCCTATTGCCTTAATTGGAAAGTCAGTTAATTCTTCTCAGTAATTGTCCAGTTTTGGATTTGTACAGTTAAAACTATATAGATTTCATCTGAATTAAATTAACCAATTTACCAGTGAACACCATGAAAAAATAAGAACCAAAAGGAGTCTTAAAGATTGCATCCTTGCAGCTGAAAAATCAAATTAAATAGTTACATGAAAAAGATACTATCTAAAAGAAGTAATCAAAACAGGAAAAGATAATTCACTCAAAGATACTTTTTTTTTTTATTCCAAGGCAAATAGGGCCAATCAGTTGACCATGATGCCCTCTCTGATTGATCAGCATATACTTCTGGGCAGCAAAAGCTTAGAATAGATAGTGTAAAGTTTGTAAAGGGATAACTGCTATTTAAGCATATTATTAGGCTGTAATAATTACAACAAAAATGAAAGAGTTGTGAGTCCAGAACCATTCCGAAAAAGTTCCAATACAGTAATTAATTTTATTGCTGCATCATGTTATGTGCATATATTCCCTACCAAAGTAATTTGAAAACAGGTGGATGCCTTGATTTTCCTTTCTACACTGTTTTTTAGCCCTTCCAGCTTCTTGCAATTGCGATACTTAATATCTTTATTTCTCTTCTATTGTGACATTTAATTTCTGTATGTCTTGTCCAATGTCTTGGACAACTATTCCAGCAATTTCCAGTGTCTTTATTTCACAGGATACAGATGCTGCTATGAGAAACTGGAATTCTCCATCTGTGAATTAGTACAGAAGACCAGTACAAGAGCCAGAACATAAAAGATCGACCCAGTTATTTCTACTAAGAGAAGCAGTATTCCCAACTAGCTCTTTGTGAACTTCTTGGACCAGATACTACCACAGGTACTGGAAATTGTGAGCCACTGAACTGTTGTGCTGTCATTTCCAAAAATGCTGTTCTGTCTAACAAAGATGCACAGACCAAAAAGAAGACCACAGGTGGTCTTTTATGAACTTCGCAATTTAAAAAGTTGTTGTTTTAGGCTGAGGCTGAAATACTCTGCAGTTAACCACTTTCAGAAGCAATCATTAACCTGTTCCTTGAGGTATATTTTTTTGTTACTTACAATAGACCAAAAAAGAGAAAGCTTTGACAAACCTATTCCTAGAATATTACAATTTTGAATGTCACCTTTAGTAAGAAATTCTCACCTTCTCCCCCTGTATTCCAATCCCTGGAGCACCTTCAGGACCTCTAAGACCAGGTAACCCTGGTTCACCCTGGAATAGAAAAATCAAAGCAGCATTTCAGAGTACTGCATAGACATGGTACAAGATCACCTCTGTATTCACTTGAATAAGCTCCTTAATATCATAGACCTTTTAGAGTCAATGGCAAAACTCCCACTGATGTCAGTGGGCCCAGGATTTTCTTCCCATATTCAGAAACTGTAAAACTCTGGGCGCAATGTGTGAAGTAGCATGTTTCCTTACTGATGGCTGAACATTCTGAGTATATAATCTTTAAATATGTGGGGTTTCTATTTCTAGGAGAATACCATGATCTGAAGGCTACGAAAGGTTGCCTGTAGGTATTTTAGTAGTTTCCCTTCTGAGTTGCAGGGCGTGTGGTGGATTAAAAAAAGCCAACAACTGTAAAGAAGATAAGACAACCCCCCCAGCTAAAAAAAAAGAAAAACAAAAGTTTTCCCTAAAAAAGTATGTTTGAAAGAGAATTTTTTTTCACTGAAAAATGTGCTACTTTTCCCCTTGTCCATGAACACTCTCTCTTCTAGGTTTGGGTATCAGCACAGGGAGAACACTAGGAATGCTTGGAGGAAAGCAGACAGAGCTGAACCAACCTTTTGTCCAGGGGCTCCATCTTCTCCTGGAAGACCAGGCAGACCTGCCAGTCCTGAAGGGCCTGGCTCACCCTGACAGCAATAAAAAGTAAGTCCTTCTATTAAATGCAGACTTGGTGCTATTCTTTCTCTGAATCAAGGAAATCTATTTTTAAAAGTCTACTAAACTGTATATATATTTAGAGCAAATATTTATGCATATGAACACAAATCTTGCAGTTTTTTTGTAAAGACAGCTCTCATGTTCCTGGAACTATGTTACCGTATGATTGTTTGAACTGTGCATTTATCTATGCAATTAATATTATTAGCTATTAATGCTCTATCTCATTCTTTAAAAATAATGCCATCATTTCATGAAGTGGCAGCATTTGAAGTAAGTATCAGATAGAGCTGACTGTGACATGATGATTGACATCTTGCTGGTGAGTATCAGTGCAAATCTATTAATGGCAGTGGAATTGTCATTGGCCTAGGTTCAAAAGCCTGACCTGGTTTTAGATGAAATGGGATCATTGAGGTCAAATGGGTTCACTCAGCATTACCATATTTTGTGACATTAGAGAAAGAAATCGAACAGTTTCTTGCCTTTTCCAACCCCTGTCTCAAATCCCTAACAAACGAGCAAAACCAGGACAGCCCTGTGCCTTTCAACTTTCACACAAGTACTTTTTCATCTATTCCCATATTTTATGTTAATCTGGCTGTTAATGACATAGGGACTGGTTAATATCTCGGTCGCTTTAGCACTAAGATAATCTGGTTACAGTTTCCTCTAAGCAAGTGGGCTTTCTGTCTAGTAGCACAGCTTGTTTTTCATATGAAGGTGTGAGGATATAGCTGCTGCTCTGTGTACATCCTATCTTGTGTGAAAAGGGAAGGATCAGCGCAATAGCTGCTGTTCAGTGCTTTTTTTTCACCAGTTCTGGCTATAGCTTAGCTTTACTGCGAATTTTGGCAACTGTTTAATATTCTGGATGGTTTTCTGGACTGAGCTGTAGGTGAGCTGTATGCAGCACTGACTTGAGCATGGGCCAGGCATGTAGAAATTTTCAGTCACAGTAAATCTTACTGCTTTTGTACAGAACTGGTGTATTTAAAATGTTTCAATTTCTAGGGATTATTGAGAGTCTGTGTTAAAAATTTTAAAGACTAAGAACCTAAATTTTATTTCTACAACTATTTTTAAGTGCCTACAGAAAGGATACTCAGGAAACACAAATTTCAAATCCAAATAAATAAATAAATAAAATAATTCTTCTGTTAACAATGTACCTTAGAACCAGGTTCTCCAATACCTCTTTCTCCTGGCACTCCAGTCTCTCCTGGCAAGCCTTGTTCACCCTTAATTAGAAATTATTTTTTAACAGTGTTATCATGGGAAAATATAAAAGCATATTCATTGCTTATATTTAAAGAAAGATTAGTGTGACATTGTCTTTAGTATGACGGATGAAACCATTGGTCACAAAGATTGGGGATCTGCAGCTTGTTTTGAGCTATCACCAAAAAGTTATCCGTGGAAATGATTAATGCTGTAAATCTGTAATTATATGTCCCTGTGAATGTTTCCCACCAAAGTAGCTGATACTTCAGGAGCCTCTCTGACATCCACAGACAATTCACCCTTCTCTTTCTTTTTACCTGTGGTAAAGCATATCTCTGCACAATCACTTAAAATGTAAGAGGTGGTCTCTGATGCTGCAAAATACTTAACCTGGCAAGAACCCTTGACCCACTTACACCTCTGGTCCCTTAATACTATGCTTTAATAGCCTTCAGTCATTCAGAACTTTATCTATCACCTCTTTCAGAAAATCACTTTAAATCTCCATTCCAAACACTTCAAGGGTGACGTCTTTCACTAACAGTTCTGTATTTTGCAAATCAGTCAAGGCTAAATTATTCTGACAGTTTTCCTTCTGCAAAAGTAATCTTCGTTATACCTTGGACGATTCTTAACTGCTATATACAGTAAATACACAAAGTCAGGTGAGACAACAGGCAGCAGAAGTAACAAGGAAGGCAGCCAATCTGTAAGGTATGTATATATTTTTCTGGAATGCAAACAGTAAAATGAGACTAAAAGATGATACTGAAATTTTGGTGATGTTCTGTGTTAGGTGCAGCTACTTTTTGGAACTGATGAACTGCAACCTGCACCTGTTACAATGAAACTGGAAGTTCAAGGCAGACAACCCTTTCTATGGAAACTGTCTGATATGTAGTACCTCAAAGGTTCTGTGGTGAGCCAATCCAAAACCGAAACAGATACCTATGGCATTGGTTTATCAAGGCTTTTCAGTGGAGTAAGATCTGTTGTACAGTTTAATAATATTAATACAGAAAATAATTTCCTGCAGCTATGTCAATACTTAGGTTAGTATTCAGCACTTCAACAAGCATAAGGGTAGAGACAGACCATTTCTTAATCAGGAAATGTAACAGTAAAAACAGCACAGTAGCTTTTACTTCAGAAAATTCCCAAACCTTTGGTCCAGGTAGTCCCTGTCCTGGTAGCCCTCTAGAGCCGGGTGGTCCTTTTGGGCCCTCCACTCCCTGAAAAGATTAGTTAAGTAATTATTAAAAATAAAATATTCTCTGTTACTACACATTTAAGTGTGGGATGAAAGGGAAGTGAAAACTGCACCTTCTCTCCTTGAATTCCAATTCCAGGTAATCCAGTTGGCCCAGGTAAACCAGGAGGTCCGAATTCACCCTGGCAAACAAAGTACACTTGCTTAGTTGTATTAAAGATACAGAAACAATCTGGGACAGCTCCCGTGCTAGTACTTGTTGACTTACCCTCTCCTGAAGCCAGTGAAGCTGGGTATCTGACCTTTTGTCTTTCATATATGCATTTATTCCCTGCTGGTTCAGTTGCAAAAAACTGCTAGTCTCTCTTTCCCCTTTCTAAACCTTAACTTTCCCACAGAATCAGATGCTTTTTGTAACATTTCCTATTTTAATATGAAGAGATGTTAAAATAGTTTGGGAGACTTTATTGGGCATAAATCTCTCTACAAAATACCTGATTATCCAGGGCCTATTGTGGGTTCCTTGTCTCATTACACCTTTTGTAGTGAACATCAACCCTGTATTCCCTGTATTATGTAGATTTATTGGCACTTTGTTAATCCCCTGGTGTATTTACTGCTCACCTTTTCACCTTTTATGCTGATGCCTGGAAGTCCACGAGGGCCTTTTGGTCCATCAAAACCACGGTCTCCCTACATGAAAAAATAATATGTTGTTAACTGTAGAAACACACAGCTGTTTTCCCTGAAGTAACTAGAGACACTGTTTGCTTTGTCATCATGAAACCAAAATGAGAAGAACCAGAAAGTAGCTCCTGGATCTGTTTTCCAGGATACCGAAGAGGTCATCTTTTCAAATGAGCTTGCTCTGCAGTTTGAAATTGCTGATGAAAGAGCTGAACAAGCTTCTTTTCATCTTTCTGCCCACCTCAATTGCTTAAGGTCCTGCCGTGCTTCTTCTCAAATCAATAGCAAAACCACAACTGATTTAAATGAATGAGACTAACTGCAAGCTGAATTCTGCTTATTTATCTCATGGGTTAATCTCACTTAAGTGTGGCAACAAGGATCTGACTCTCACTAAGAATTTTGCCAGAATAAAGACCAGGCCAAACTATATTGTTGTAGAAGTCTATTTGTAAATGTCATTGTCTTTCTAAATGTTTATTTACAAAACAGGGATCTTGGGGAAAATGCAGGTTACTAATAAGGACACAAATATTGTGCTTTCTTGTGCTTCTGTTAAAACTCGTAGAGACAGATTGTTAGCTTGTGTAAATTGCCACAGAATCACCCAAGGCAATGAAGTTATGCCCCAGACAGGTCTTTCCTCTCCCTTGTGACCAATTTCATCATTTTAACTTTGACTGAAATACATTATGGGGATTTCTGTTTAAAATAACATTCTTTACTCCTGATGCTTTAGAACACCTGCCTTCATTTTCCTTTTTACTGAACTGTGAGCTTGTAGGAAAAACATTCTGAAGAAAGCAACTGTAAAATTTGCTTTAGATTAACAAATCACCTGTTTAAAATGCATTTAAGACGAGAGAGCTGACATACTTGGCAGCCATCAATAGGATTAGAGGTACATATACTCTGTTGATACATGCTTGGCTCCAGGTCAGACTTGGCAGTAAGAAGTAGTAAATTTTTTATAGAATCAAGAGTTCCAGTATTGCTGGCAGAATTCCACTTTGATTATTTTATTCTGCCTATCTCAATTGCTCAATAGTTTTGGTTAGATTATGCATTCTTCTGTACTTGTTCCCACTGTGCATTGTTGCTGTGCTTTACTTATTAGTTACAGTGTTTCTTCCCACATGAATTGATATTTCAGTGGCAACGGAGTCATTTCTAAATGCATTTTCTTCAAATCGCTTTTTTATTTGTTTTCATGCATGAGATCTGCTAAGCAAATACAAGCCATCAACAATGAGGTTAGATAATTTATATAATTCATCATAAAATATATACTGGATGCTTGAAGATATTATGTTACTAGCAGCAGTCAAATTTAAACCTAGCTGACTGCAGTATTGTGCTAAGCAAAAATCCTAAGATTTTTAGTACAGGAACAGTTGGGGCCTGCATCTGCGAAACAATTTTTTATTGTTTTCCTAATCAAAATTGCCTTGGTGCATGCATAAAAATGAGTGAACCATTTAGTTATTTATTTATCTCATGTACAAGCTGTGTCACTTTGTTATTGTAACCAAAGGTCAAAGTGACAACTCAGCCTGGGACTTGGTTTGCGGCAGGCAGAAAAAGGAGCTAGCCAGTGGGTCTAGTGAGTCCATACATAGAGGTGCAACTACTACTGCCATTACTTCCACTGGTTCTGAAACTTAGTAACAGCAGCTTTCTTTTCCCACAAACTGAATTCAGATTTCTGCTAAAATGCATAAGCTAATGGCTGAGTATTTAAGAAGCTTAGAAGCGCATCTTTAGTGACAGCAAAGATGTCTATATATAAGGATTTAGAAAAAAGCAACAACAAAAAGCTAAATTTTTCATATAGGAATAATTTTATAATACTTTATTTAAAGTTAGATGCTCGAGGCTGTTTTAAAATTATAGCTGGAATTCTTTCCAGGCTTACGTCCCACAAATCAAGCATCAGGTGAGTTAAATATTGGCTTTAGAGGCCCAAAGGTTACTTGTACCTAGAAGTCATGTTTGGACCAACTGAGTTCTATGAAAATATATTGGGTTAATTGATGCTGAATTTTAATATTAATTTACAAGCTACTTCCTCAGATTCCCATGTCTGCTATGGACTTGTTTTGGCATGCACTCATTTAATGGTGCTGCTGTACCTTTGCTCCTGGAAGCCCTTCTCCTGGTGAACCTCTTTCTCCTTGAACACCTTGTGGTCCTTGAGGCCCCTGTTAACATAAGTTTAAAATGCCTAGGATATGTATTAACCACTCAAATCAAGAGCATGTTCTATGTCGTTGGTTTTAAGCATGTCTTTAAATGTTGGTTTAGTTACAACCTGTTAAAAATAATACAGTAATACGATATTCACAGTGAATAAATGATGAGCATTCTGGCCTGCAGCAATAATAAGGCAGACAGTTTTCCTTTTCTGGTTACTTATGAATCACAGGTTATGTAGCTGAAATTCCGATTCCTTACACTTTTGAAATCTTCACTCCCTAAACTTTAGTTTGATTTACAAATTGTTATTAATCTTTATTAATGTATCAGTATAATCATGAGAGACAGGGAGAACCAGATTAAAGACCATGCAGAGTAGTACTGAAGAAGATGGAGCTGTAGAGAGATTTGATTGTAATTGGTGAAGAGAATAATAGCATGCCCTTCTCTTTTTGGAAGCAGATCTGATAGGAGCGCAAGGGGCAAGTAAGACAACTAAAAACTTTCACTAAATGCAAGTCCAAAACCTGTGTGTATTGAGCCTGCTTCAGTGTTTTCCTGCATCTGTTTTTTTTTTTTTCTCTGATGTATTCCTTGAGACTACACACACATCACAGAATGCTGGTGGATTTGGCTCTGCATAGCCTAAATATGCTTCTGCTTCTTCTGCATAGAGCTTTAGAATTATGCCTAGTTCTTAGGTAAAGATAATTACACTGCATTCGGCCATAAAAAGAAAACCCTTTTGAAGCAAATACACTTTAAAGTAAATTTAAAAAACACCTTTAGTGTATTGTTTTAAATCAGAATCTCTTGTTATACCAGTACAGCTGTTGTGGCTAACAAAGATGCACTCACAGGCACCTCTTCTCCCACAAAGTGGCTCTTTTCTCTATGCTGTTATTGAAGGGACTCAGGAAGCATTACTGCCCCACTTTGACTGACTGTCACCACTGGCCTTATTTGTAATGCTCTTTTCTTTGGGCTCTTCAACAAGAATTCAGTCCTCTCCAATAGTGTACTTTCAAGCAGGTTTGAGATCAGTCGGTTCAGTTACCAAACCATCTTTCTGTTCTTCATGGGAGCACCTCTTTTGAAATGAGTATTACAAATCTTTCCTTGTCAATGAGGAAAAGCTACTTGTGAAAAAACTGCACAGAATTTCCCTCGTGGTTGCACTAGGGGTCTTTCATCCAGGTGATGAGAAATGCATTTGAGTCTGCTGCATTGTAAATAGCTCAGTAAAAGGTGCTGTTTGACACTTTGAAAAAAATCAACCATAAAATTGGTGTACTGATTTTCTGAATTACCACAAAGAGGTTGAATTTATAGCTACCAGGAGGAGGAAGGGAAGGAAAAGAAGGAAGAAACTTCAGAGCCAAACCTACTATGAATTGTCAGATGGTTTTTTTGTTTCTCCCTCTGTTATCTCCAGTAAAGGTAATACTGGTCAAATTGTTACCTGGGACCACTTATGCCATATAAATGTCTTTATTGAGGTTGTTTAGGTATATGACTGTTTCTAATGTTACAGTGGTTGAAATGGAGTATCTCCCTCAAATCCATGCGATGTTAACGTTCTAACGGCACTGAAAAGCAGTCAACTTAGAAGTTACCACGTGTGGATTTGAGTCTACCAGGGGATAGATTTATTTAAATATTTATATCATTTTGCATAAGGTGTTATTTTTTTCATAGCTGTTTTGGAGACTAAGGTAATTAGAAAAGTTAAGGAATTGGAAACATTTCCAGTTTATTGAGGGAAATGAAAATCCTACAACGTAGTATGTATGAGAGTGAGAACTAGTGGAAGAAAGAAAAGAGATGGTATCATTTAATACACATATATCCCTTTTAATAGGGAAGCACTGAGAATTTTCCTTTCTGTCCTGCTTCCCTCTCACCAAATGAAAAATAGACATACCATAAGTCCTGGCTCACCAACTCCGGGTGGGCCAACAGGGCCTGGTCTTCCTGTCAAACCGATGTCACCCTTCAAACAAAGATACATTTTCAAAATGCCTAATTTAGGTATTTGTATGTGTGCAGCATGTAACAACTAATCAGACATTCTGTGCTTGAAATACTTGAGGTAGGAGAATACAGGAATGGCAGAGAAAATCTGTCTTCAGTCATGCAGCATGCCAGGCCCAACAGAGATTGAACTGGTGCACTTTCACAGCATTAGGGGACAGCCTCAGTTCTGCATTTGATAGAAGACAATGTTGAATCTAAACGGTTAATTATTCCCATCATATGACTAATACATCATGCATCACTTATTGTCCTTCTCCAAGAATTCAGGACTTCTATCATAGTGTTTCTGTTTTCTTTATGCCAGTCATCCAAAGCAACAAGCCTGTTTTTCACAGGATAATTTTTGTTTAAGATTATGTATGCATTTTTACTCAGCCATACACAGCTTGCATTGAGTTATGTCAAGCATAAGAACTACTGTAAAAAAGTCCTTTAAAGTACATACTTAAAATGTACTTTTTTTTTTTTCCCCAAACAGTTTTGATCAACATACAAAATACCTTTCCAGTACCGTAAAATCACCATTTGGGGGCTAGAAGTTTCTCATGTACCACCAAGTATATTATCTCAGCTGTCTCGGTCTTTGTGCTTATCCTACAATACAGGTAATATAGAAGATGAGAGATGCTTGTACCTTTGGGCCTGGCAGTCCTATTCCAGTCTCTCCAGGCAAGCCAGGTGGCCCAGGGAGACCTCTTTCACCCTTTTCAAAGAATGAAAAAGAAACAATTCTGCTTATAAATTGGTGTCTAGGGAAATCAGTGTAACTCAGTTTGTAACTTCATTTTTTGTATATCCTGAATTTCAGCCCATTGGAATTGTCTTACATAGTACTGCAGGTGTTCACCCTTTCAATGGTTCAAAATTCCCTGTATTAAGAGTGTCAATATTTCCTGTACAAAGTGATACCAGATTAAACAAAAGGAAAAATATTTTGTTTCATGTGAGATATAAGAGTTTTTGACACCCAACTGCTCTATGCCTCACTGTTGTCCAGCAGGCACTCTAAATATGGTGCAAAGGAGATACCAAGAAAGATCTCAAAAGAGATAATGTCCTTTACAAACTTATTTTCAAGTTTTTCTCCACAACAATATTCATTTCAGTAGCTGAAGAATCCATTAGTCTTGGCTGAATTACTCAGTTTAAGGTTTTTCTGAGAAGGAAAGTGTAACTGTGGTCTCCCTTAATGAAGTTAAAACAGTTCTCATAGTTGTCTATAATACCCAGTGATAACTGCATCTTCCATTAAACTACTATGGTAAAGATACTGAGTCATCACAGAGCCACAGGATGAGATAACCTCCATTGGTATACCTGGAATTTACAATGGGGTAAGAAAGAAGTAAACCCAGTGAATCTTAAGGATTTAATAAATGTAAATCATATGTTTTGCAAACAAACCAAAAATATTTTATGTTTACAGAGAGGACTGGATCTTGCAGTGAAGCAGAGGGTGATTTCTGTGGCATACCTGCAGAGGGCCTATTGCAAGACCGTGTCCTGAATTGCGCTCATCCTCCTGACTTTCAGATATCTTCTGCTGACCATCAGTAAACAGTGGGACTACTAATTTTGAGCTATAGAATTTTTCTTGAGAATGTACAGTTTCAAGAGAAGAGATTTTTGGAGATCCCAAACATGAATTCCTGCTTGGCACTTTGGGGAAAAAATAGTTTTAAATTGAAAACTGAAGAAATGCAGTGTTACGCTACTGCTAAGTAATATTCTGTGATGCTGCCATATTTTAACTGTGAGAAAATATTTCAGTATGATTTGGACCTGAATCCAATACATGGGGTAAATGAAGACCTTTCTTACGAACCCTGTGGAATACAAAGAGTATATGATTTGCTAGCAATGTCACATTAAACTGCAGCCCCTACAAGAAAGTATGGGGTATAAGGATAAAAGCATTATTGTTGTGAGGCTGTATTAATATCTTTTAACATTAAGAAAGATAAAAAATAATGCAGTTCTTGCCTTTGATCCTTGCAGGCCTTCAGGCCCTTGATCTCCAGATTGTCCTTGTGGACCCTATTAAAACAGGAGTGGTTCTAATGAGATTTTTCAAGTTTTCAGAACAATGGCAGCTTGAAAAACAATCTCTAATTTGCTGTAGTCTGCATGAAAACATGAGTCACAAACATTTTAGAACTGAAAATTTGCTTTCTGATGCACGTACAGATTCAGCTACTCAACTCAGTTGGAGCTGGGTCTGGTAATCAGGGGAGAGAATTTGGCTCTCCCTTTATTTGAATACAATTAAAGGTAATCTATAGTCAAGATTCACTGAAACATCTATGACAGACTAAGCTTCCTGGTCTTCAGTCCAAGAGTATTGGGATGAAAAGAGACTAAAGTGTTTCCACGTACTTCTGTGAGATAATGAAATACTTAAGATACTGAATGGGAAATGAGTGATTTTGGTTTTTATGGAACTGTATTTGCTGTGGTCTTTCAGACTAAATGATTTATTTGTCTAGACTGCTCCTCCAAATTCTTGTTAGTTTTGCTGTTTAAGAAGATAGATTTTGGATGTCTTCAACTCAGTGACTCAAAGATTCCATGATAGTTATAGTATATTTTTTCAGAGCTTGAATCCCAGGGAACCAGTTCTTGTTTATAGTTTCTTTCCCATTTTTTTCCTTTTTTT
>VYXH01005985.1:408421-447444 GCA_013397275.1 Burhinus bistriatus
TTTTCCCTTTTTTTTTTTTTTTTTTTTTTTTTTTTTTTTTTTTTTTTACCTGTAGCCCTCTTGTTCCTCTGGGGCCTACTGGACCTTCAGGACCCTGAAACGCAAGAGAAAAAAAGGGTGTATTTATGTGTTTTTAGATTTGGTCAAAAACACTTTTAGAAGACTTTTTACTGAAGTATCTTATTTAGTTATCTTTACATTAAAATAAAAAGTAAAATCAAGAGAAGCTCAGCAGCCAGCAAGTATTGAATAAACATTTTTAAAACGGACTGTGGTAATCAGAATACAGAGTAAGAATGAACAGAGTTAATTGTGAAGGACCAGTAATCCAGGTTTAAACTGTTTGTTTCATTTAAAATATTCACAGCAATTATACACCAAATCTTGAAGACTGGTGTTAGAAACCTTGATTTCATTTTCACCCCTCATTCCCTTTGCTTACTACTTCAAGCCTTCTGCCTCTGTTAAAGTAGAGTTTTACCATTGTTATAAACAGGCTTAGGCTTGGGCCTTGAGAAAAATCACATTAAAATATAGAAGAAGCTGAGAAAGTTACTGAAAATGGTATCCTTGCTCCTTCATTTTTTAAAATTCTCAGTTGTTAATTTCCCTCAGCCTTAGATTTAATATTTGCCTTAAATCTATCACCATGATTGTTACTCAGGGAATGGTAGTTTTTCTGTATTTTAACTGTGTTTCCTGAAAGCCTAACAACTTTGTGGCTACTTACTCTGTCTCCTTTTATCCCTGGGATTCCACATTCACCTCTTTCACCCTGGAAAGGAACAGGAATAAATATTTATGAGGTATATTGAGCATATCATCCTTATTCTTTGGGGGCTTTAGTTGAAAACCAAAATGATATTCTATTCATGACATATTATAGCAATTGTGCTGTAAGTTCATTGGGGAAGGGACAGATCTTCTGTTAGAGCTTGTGCAGCAGCTGGGAAGATGATGTTATTGTTCTTTACTAGTATTTATAAGAAATATAGCAGCATACATAATAGATAATAATAACATCAAATATCTATATGTAAGCAGAAATTCTGACTAAAAATAGTACCTTCTCTCCTTTATATCCAGATTTCCCCTGGGAAAATAAAAAAATAAAGCAGGTTGTGAGGATGTATAATCCAAATGTTAGAATGTGCGTATTGGCGTTATTAACATTCTACTCTCTCTAGAAAAGCAGCATTTCAGGTTATAATGAACAATTAGGTAGAAAAGGTGATCTCTGATAAACATGGCAATATGACTCTAAATACTGCACCTACTCATGGTGATAGATGCTGTTGCATGTGTGAACAAATCTTACGAAAGTGTCATTTTAGACTGGGATTTTGATGATGCAAAAGCAGATCAACTAGAGTTCATATTTCCATCTTAGTGAGAAACATGCTAAAACAAGAAAGCCAGAAAAAAGCCACTATTTAAAAAGGGTGTACTGAATAAATGAGAAAATATAAAGTAGAGTGTTTCATGTGTGAATGAATTCAGAGTTAAACACTTAAGAGGCTGGTCCTACAGTCATGTCTTACATGGATTTCATTCAACTTTTTCATTGCTATTACACGCTGGATCCTTTATTTGCCAAATGAAGAATTTAAACTCACCCATAAAGATGCAGGCGGAGTGTCGATTTTTGTAGTGTTCTTAGATTATCATATCAGAGCTTTTCACACTTTTTAGGAGGGACTGTATTATTAGACAGTATTTTCTAGATCACTTCTTATAAGAAGGAATTATTCCCTTTCTTTAAGCAATGATAATGTTTTCAGTTCTTCTAGTGTTAATGAATCAATAGCTGGTAAACCAGAACTGAAATTAGCTATTATAATTTGGGAAAACAAACAAAAGCTTTTTTTTTGCCTTGAACACTGCTCATTGGAGAATAAGGGAAAAAAGTCTTTTTTTACCTCTATTCCATCTCGTCCTGGGATTCCATTAAGACCTGGCTCCCCCTATGAATAGTCCAACATCAAGATCAGTGAAATCAGGATAAGATAGTATTGTCCTGATTATCTGAGTAGGTATCTCAATGCAATACAGGAAGTGTTCCAGCTCTTTCTCTACACTCTGATGATTTTATATGTTAGATACAAGATTTTACTTTGTAAAGAATCTTAGTCTTTACTACAGCAAAAGGGCGTAGATGAAGTTTAAGAAATTCACAGGTGGAAAGTACATGAGTACTATTAGGAAGTACGAAGTCTTTCTCCTAAATCTGAAAAATCACATCACCTTTGCTCCTTTCAGGCCTGGAGCTCCATCATCCCCAGTGCGACCCTTTTTACCCTGCAAACAACAAAATAAAATTCTTATAACATGTGTTAGTCAAAGAATTTTAATTTATGAAATTACATATTTTATTTTTTTTTAATATTAAGGATATTTGCTTCCTATAGGTTTATTTTAAAAAATCTCTGCATTTACCATAACCTTGAAACTGAATTTCTGGGAGCAGCAGGACCAACTCAATAGGCAGCCATTTTCCTCATGTGTCTTTGTTGTAAACAAAAGAAGAGATGTGATGTTTTTGTAGCTACCCAGCTTGCCAAGTGGTTGTTTTGTTTCTTTTGAACTCCTTGTGGTATATGCTTTTGTTTAAGAGGTACTTGCACTCTCCAGGTAAAGACATTGAATAATAACCCAAACAAAACTACTCTTTGCCCACAAGAGGCTACATTTTCAATTAAAGTGTGCTGTACTGTGCAGGATAAAACCAGTGTGTATTTCTGTTTATATATGTACAGGATGTTCAGGTCAAAAGGATGAGGATGGGCAGATCTCTAGTGTTCTGTTTCAAACTCTCACACTGTCCCCTCACCGTCAGCAAGGGCTATAAGGTACTATGGTGCTTTAGTTCAATGTTAGGGATATAATATCAGACCAACTCCCAGAGTTCATTTTGAAACATAAACCCTGCAGTTTAGATGACCAAACCTTCTATGAAGCAATCCCTAGATTTGCTTAGGAGTTCTAGTTATTAGACTATTCTGAAAGAAGTCCAGACTATTTTACCCTCTTTACAAGTCTCTTGTCTCAGTTGTTCCTTATGCTTCAGCCTCTTGCTCTCTCTCTTGCTTTCAGAGAGCTTTTCAGATATTAATGTTTGATTTGGGGCTAGTTAGATCCACCTGGTCTGGTTGTCTGATTGTAACAGGTGAATTATTGTTCCCCACAGGAACAGCCTTTTAAACTGCTGTAGCTAAAAGGAGAGCCTCACCGCATTACACTGTTCTTTTTTCAGATGAGTATCTCTTGGCATTCTCAGGTCTGTCTGTGCATTTCCTACCGGTGTGACATTTCCATGCAATGTAACTATGTACTGAACCTTGAACTTTAGTTGTCTCAGGATTTGGGTTCAAATAATTTCCTAAACAAATTCCAACAATGAAATAAATCTTGATTTGTACTGTATATCAGTTATTTGAGAAATGACAGCTACTTACAGCAGGGCCAGGAAGGCCTCTTTCCCCCTTCTCACAGTTACACGTGGGAGCCTGGGGACACTTTAAATGAAAATAGTCCAAATCAGCACATTTTAATAGAAGAGAGAGAAAAGACATGAACATTGTTTTTAAGTTACTGTATGGCAGTCTGAGTACACCAGTAATGACCAGAAGCCAGTTATCTTCACATGTTTTACAGAAATCTTTTAACTGTCAGTTTACCACTCATCAAGAATGTGGCCTCCTACCCTCTATCCAAAAATCCATATCATTCCTACTCCTGAAATTTCAGTTATCTCCATAACGGCTTTACCTGCAAACTCTTCATGAGGTTGTTTTATTGGTATGCTGTGTCTATGATTGTAGACTTGTTTTCATTACTAGTCACTGTAGAGACAGCCAAGGCAATGGGGTAAGAAAACATCTTACATCCTTTTTCCACTTTACTATATGTAGGATAGATCATAGTTTAGCTCTAGCTTGATCTATAAACAAAACATGTTATGGATGTATGCTTTTATCTAGTTAACGCAATTTATTATAATAGTTTCTAATCTTTCTTTTTCTTGTCATCTCTACCATCATGTCTCCTGGTCAGACATCATTATGGCATGTAGTTGTGTGATTTTTAGGTTCTTTTTGAAACTTTAAAACCATTACATAATACGGAATTATTACAGATACTGGCATTATTTTTGGAGGAGGAATAAGGAATGTTGGTTTTATTATTTATTAAACCTCCACTCAGCTTGGAGATGTCTAGAAGTGAAGGGTTTAAATATCATTCTTATCTGGATATCCCAATTAGTAACAATATGTTTTCCAAGGATAACATTGAATGTCTTACTACTTAAGGATTTATTTTGACAGAGAAAAATCAACATGCCAGTGGAAATGAGTGAAAAATAAAATGCTTCAACTTTGGCAAACACTCATAATATTTAACAGTTTCCTTGAGCTGCTCATCAGAACAGTCTTTGCCTGAGATAACTGTACCTTAAGTAGGAATAACATCTTTAAAAGGAAAGCCCAAAATGGCAGCCAGACCTACCAATGCCTGCAGTCAGGGTGACACAGTGTGGACAAACGGGAAAAGTGCAATGATGGAGCTTTGTTCGAGTTCCTTCTCTTTTTTTTTAACTCTATTACATAGGAAGAGCATTAAGGGCTACAGCTGCAGCACATTCAGCTCTGTGTCATGTTTTCGTATCTACTGAGTCTGTTGCATGACGTACTGAGACGTATCAGCAAATTCTTGCTGACCTGAATACTCACACATTGTCCTTTTTGAACTTTGAAAATAAGGAGGGAAAGTAAATGACATTAGGATAGCAAACTAAAGCTCTGTCCTGCAAATACAAAAGCATGTTTTGCCTGAAGGCAATCCCATTAGACTCAATATTTAACCAACTTCCTGAGCTATCAGTTTTCTAGAATTATGTTTCCATATAATTGTAAATGTGTATATTAAGCAGTAGTTCTGTACAGGGAAGAAAAAATACTTACCTCTTCCTCAGACAGATCCTTCTGTAAAGACAGATATTCAAAGCATCATTAGAAACTTAAAGTCACAATCCAGCTCTACAGGAAAGACACTGAAAGATGTTAAAATAAATTGCTTCAGCAGCTAGTTAATCAAATTATGCAATTAACATATTAACTAACATTAATTAAAATTTAATTTCTGAGAAACATCCTAGCAATCTCTCTATTCCAAAAAATCATTTAAATACTTTCAATTCCTATTACAGATTGTTGACTGCACAAATCACCAACTCTCCTTGTCCAGCCATAATTTGCTAAAATTATGATGGTAAACAGACCTAAAACAACAGGTAACTATATGGGAATAATGCACCCAGAAACTACACTGTTTCCAAAATGCTGATAGCAGCAGCTCTCTAGTCGGAGTGACTGATACATACTCTACACTTGAGAAAATCAGAAGCTCTTCTGTGCACACTGTTAGGCACGCACAAAATGAGAACAGTAAGAACACCTTAGAAAAGATTTGACTTTGACAGTGATCACATGAAGTTATCATCATCGAATTAGCTCTGTTATTTTTCTTAGAAGATCTCTACAGCTGAAACACCCACATACAATGCGTTCCTCCCACTTTTCACAACTGATGTAGTCTCTGGAGAGGACATAAATGTGTTGATGAGCAGCAAAGCAATACACATCTCTGAAATTCACATGTAGGCACATATAATTATGCTAAAGCCATTATTTAAACCAGACAGCAGCTGTGTTCTCAAAAGAAGGCACCTGAGGTTAGCTGCCTGTTTGGAACAGGTAAAATAAAGTGTGTTTAGTCACATGAGAGGTGGTTGCTGTGATACAGAAAGCAATGGTAATACTGGAGAAGATGGAAAGGGTGATATGCAGAGAAACCAATGCAGAGTGGAGGCTGTTGAAGTGAAGGACAGATAGGAAGGCTGGTTTGTGTATATGCTCTAGGCCTGTATGAGACCACTTAAGTATCAGTTTCACTGCAGAAGTCTCCTGGTTGTTATTTATATTTCTATTTTATATCTCTGTGCACGCTCAGATCAGGACTTCATCCACCGCTTGTGTCACCAGATTTATAGGCTAGAGGATGGCTCTATACTCCATACTTAGCAGAGAATGTTTTTTATAAATTAAGTTCACATGCAGAAAAGAGGCACCTAAGCAAAACTTCAAGCACAATTTACACATTTCCTCTTGATTATGTGGTAGGTTTTTCATGGAAATTTAAAGATGTCTATGGCCAAATTCAGATTTTATCTGAATTGACATATCTCCATTAAGGTCTACAAATTTATTTTCACTTCTGCAAGACCTGCATCTTTTTTGGTACAAAAGGCAATGTCACATTCCTACTTGCTACAGAAGAAAGGACTAGGATGTCAAAAATTGGTTGTTTTTTTTAAGGAAGGAGGTTTAAAATACCTTTCTTAGGAGGAAAAATAACTTCACAACAGGTCTCTCTAATTCAGTTTCCAACTTCAAATATTTTGGCTGGCTAGATCTGAGTGGTGGGGAGAGACAGGAAACCTGTACATTGGCACAGTCATTAATAAGTGGGCCACTTTAACATGTAGAAAGAACAGGTTTCTTCAATGGCATAAGCATTTCAAAATAT
This sequence comes from Burhinus bistriatus, assembly GCA_013397275.1. Taxonomy (NCBI): domain Eukaryota; kingdom Metazoa; phylum Chordata; class Aves; order Charadriiformes; family Burhinidae; genus Burhinus; species Burhinus bistriatus. The sequence continues at coordinate 415,007 of VYXH01005985.1, forward strand.
TGGAAATAAGACCAATTTTTACTTACATTCCTGTAACTATTTCAAATTCTTTCTCATACATACCAGTTCTTTGAGAACCTTCTCCACAGTTTCTTTCTCCTGAAGGTTGAAAACGAACCTGGATGCTGGGACGCTGGCCAGGAGCCGAAGCTTGGCAGCACTGCTAACCTCCTCAGCCACTCTGGTCATTCCCATTGTGAAAAATACAATTCCTTGGTGTTTAGCATCAGCTGTAGCTGCAAAAATATCTGGGTTTCTTGGATGGTCCACTCCATCAGTGAAGAGCATGGCTACTTTCACACTACCCGGAGTCCCTTCAGTCACGTAGAGTTGTGTGAGGTTAGTTATAGCATAAGTTGTGTAGGTGCCGTGACCTATGTAGGTGATGGGAGCAATGTGGGATTTGAATGCTTCAGGACCTTTCCAGTCATGGAAAGTTTGCTCTAGGAAAACAGTGCTGCTGTACTGAAGTAAGGCCATCCTCCAGCTAAGGGTACGTCCAGAACTAAGCTGCAGACTTTTCATTCTGTCTACTGTTTCCAGTACAAATTTTTTCTGCTGTTCATGATTATAGTCCTTAGCACTTTCGGAGCTGTCTAGTAAAAAAGCAATTTCCAGAATGCAGTCTTCATCTAGAATAAATAGGTAGGTAGGTAAATAGAGTGATTTCATACTAAATGTCATTCTACCCTTAACCCTTACATGTATTTTAGGCTTCAAAAGTGGGAGTGCAATTACGGAAATTTTTGAAAACATCTGTGATCACAAGTGTGAGACCCTCATGAAGATAGAGCATACAGAGGCTGTGGAATTTGCTCCAGAACAGATGCCCCAAGGAATAAGAAACTGAAGGTGAAGTGATGTCATGTATTATGAAATGAGGAATGTTGTTGTGGTTTTATACATTCAGTCTGTCCTCTTGCCTGGTATTTCACTGAATAACCTACCAGGATGAGGAATGGGAAGGTGGGACCCATCTACAGGAAAAGGAGTCTTACTGAATAAGACACTGGAATGTGATTTGACAGAGCTAGATTTTGTCCCTTGTACTGACATTCACATCCAGTGACATAAAAGTTTCCAAAAGCAGGATCTGCAGACTACTGATTTTCTGAACTACTGATGAAATGACTTCTGTAAAAATACAGTTATATGGGCTATTATTCTTGTAGTGACAGTAACAGGCTATGAGCCACATCATAAAAAAGACCAGAAGTAATCTGCTTTTCTGAAATAAAACAAAAGAGAAGGGAAAACATGGGAGTAAAAAGATAAAAGTGCAAAAATAAGGCATGTGAAAATGTAGGATGAAGTAAGCCTGTCTGATTACAAGCAATATCTTAGACAGCAAGTTAGCCATGTAGTCCAAATCCGAATAAACAAATCAGGGGAAAAAAACCCCACACCTGTTTTAAAATGACAATATTCACCTTGATCACTTGGGCTGGGATATTTTTCTACAGTATTTGACAGACTGTGTTTAGGTTTTGGTCTTCTCAATCCGTATCTTTTTTCTTCCCTGAGATTTTCTGCTAAAAACTCATGGTGTTCAAGTATCCACAAAAGCCACCAGAATCTGAAGAACATCATTTGTTTGTTTTCTGTTTCCTAAACAACACAAATAACATTACAGAAGTACTGCAGTAGAAGGACAATAAAATTGTTCAATTTTGCTTCAACACGTTGCTTAGCAGGCTGTATTTTAAAATATAGTCCCTAAAAATGAGCTGATTTTTGTGTGTGTGCGTGTAAGATCTTCTCCAAAATACATAAATAATAAACAGAAACACTGGAGTGATTTTCAAGCATAGTGCGTATAGTTCTAGCACATGACAAACTGGAGACAGTTATTTTACGAACATACTTCAGTTCTCTCTCACTGCCTGGTGGTGTTTGTACAACCAGCGCTTGTCAGAAACCTTGACCTTGGCTGTACACAAGTAGGAGCAGTGTGAATCCCAAGTGTAATTCACAGGACTGTTTTTTTTAAACCTTTTTTCCAGAGATGGCACGGAGAGACAGAGGCACACCGAAGTTTTTCCCTGTTCTTGCTACTTAAGAACTGAGGGTTGTGCATACTTCTCCTTGCTACCCCAGTCCCCTTGTCTTCAGCAGTCCTACGGAAGAACAGTCATGGCCTGAGGGTGCTGTCCAGGCATGAATGTACCTGCTGTGCAACCCTGGGGACATGTGGGCCCAGAGTGCTGAGCCCAGGCTTGACAGCTACCTATTGACAAGACTTTTTCCTTCTGCAGGGACTGGAGCTGTTTGTCCTGGGCTCACAGGCACCCTCGGAGCTCACAGGCTGCTCAGGGACTGACAAGTCAGTCCTGCCCCACTTCGGTTTCATTGCCATCTCCCTGCAAGCTCTCCTCAGGTAGGCACAATGTGTAGTAACACGGCAGCTCAGTGGCAAGAAGGAACCTGCCAGGACTGAGCATCTCACAGAAGTCCCTAACACAGCCACGTCTGCAAGGTTTCTCAGCTCCTGCTAATTTAGGATAGGAATTCTGGTGCCCACAGACACAGAGAGGACAGGGGGTCCTTACCTTGATGCTCCTAAGCAAAAGGCTCTGCAGAGATGCAGGATGCTGCCCTGGGCTCGCTGCCAGCTGCGTTGTCCTCCCTGTGCTGAATGCTCTGTGAGGAAAGGAAGGAGAAGTTGGGCTGCAAGCTCCCGTAAGAATCGGTGTTGTGTCGGGAGAAGCCAGCAGAGGCAAGGAGAAAGGGGAAGAACAGCAATCCTCGCTCCTCCTTCTCCCCACCCACCCACTCCTCCTCCCCAGGCTATGCACATGCATCCTAGGTTTAGCCCCGCACAGCCATTTCCACACATAAATCCTCATCTATACTTGCACATGTATGGAAGAGGACTGTTCTCACCCCAACACAATTCCCTACACACCAGCCCAGTTGTGTTCACTCTTTTCTCCCGTCACGAGCACACACCTTTCACTCCCATACTTCTGCACATTCGTCATGCTTTGGCAAGGCAGCTTTTGGTACTGGGCATCATAATTTCAGTGGCATCATAGCAGTCCATGTCAATAAGATCCCTTTTAGAGCTAAATGAATCTCCTTATAATGAGGAGATTACTACTATTACTGCTGTAGTAGAGAGATATTTACTGTCCTATGGACTGGGACAACTGAAATTTCAGTTGCTGGTGAGATTGCCCAGCATGAGGAGGTCAAAAAAGACAGACCAGTCCAAAAGCTGTGCAGTCTCTCCAGGCTTGTCTGTCACACCTACCCTTTCAAAGACTGTAATAGAGAACAAGCACAGACACATAGTACCGTGCCCTCAAAACCTAAACTAGGTGCCTATGGATCCTGAAGGCTATCTCTTTTACCAGTGATTGCAGCTTGTCACCTAATTCTTCAAATAGCCTCAGAAAGCTTTTGCATTACAAATGAACATATTAAACAAGTAGCTCTTTTCCACATAATTTTTTTTTTTTTTCTGTGGACCCATCCTTTTCCACCTACATGCACACAGAGGACCCAATGCTAACTGCTGTCCTCCTTTCCATCTTAAATGTCCACCAGCTCAGTCCACTTATGAAAGTCACAGCCAAGGAGGCCGAGGGGATTGCGGGGAAAGGATGCCGCTTTGGCTCCAAATTAAATAGGCAGGAGGGACTGGCAGGACAACATAGCTGGATGCTGAAGCCATTTGCAGTGGTTCTAACCCTGTTTTCTATTTTCCGTCTTTACCAGTAATTAGTGCTAAATTGGTGACTAGGATGTCTGAAGTGCAGCTATTGTATGGCTGAAGTGCAGCTGTTGTATGGCTGCTTATCCTTACCTAAGCTGAAGCTAGCTCAGATACAGTTATTTGTGCTACAGTTACAGCTAAGAAAGAATCTTTTTTCAAGGTTGGAAAGAATTGATGTTTATTTCTCTTCAGCCACTTTTATTTTTCCATGCTTATACTGATATATTTAGGTTTTGATTAAGGCAAGGAATGAAAAGGCAATTTTTTGCCCTGTAGGGAATATAAATAATATGGTGTTTAACTGAAATAGATACAATAAATCTCACATAGCCCCTAAATCTTGCCAAGAAAAAATCTAATTCTAACAAGAAAAAGCATGTTAACTATGGTTGGGATTGTGTGCATCCCATAAGCAAAACATTGTCATTCTTTCATTTTCACTGCTAATTCCTACCTTAAAACATAGCTGGCAAATAACTTCTTAATTAAGTAACTATTCTGCTTGTACATTTAGTAGCAAGTTCTTGGCTTCAGGATATTTCCTTTTATTAATGAATTATGTTTACCCTCAGGACAAATTTCTCATCTTTTTTTTTTTGGCCAGGTGCAATTTTAAAAGCTTAGTGGGGCCTCCACATTTTTATAGCTCTTTGCGTGGGATGCGTGGTATTATTCTGTCCAGAATTCCAGGTATGTGACATACCATACAGTACACTTCTAGACTTGCACTCTTCTGAAGTTGTGCTGTTCTCAATACCTGCACAATTCTTACAGTGACAGTTTATCAAAACCTAAAGGGTGTCAATCTAAAATATGTATGCATCGATGCATATGAGATAACTCTTAAAAATATAAATTAACAGCAAGATTTCTTGCCTCATTTACTACAAACTTTACCAAGTGCTTATTTAACATTTTAATGTAATTACACTGTATGTATTTTTTAAATAGAATAAGTGTCTTAAAATCTATGATTAGGAACATTTATGCTGTCATTTAGATGTTAGAAATTTACTGCTAGAATGCAATTCAATCTTTTTTGTAAAGAAATAAAAACGTTTCATGTTTTGTTAAGGAATCTAGACATTGGATGCTTCAGCGCACAATTAATTACATTTCTATTCACCTACTATTTAAATATATTTAAGTATCTTTGACGCTTCTGGGAGATGACACTACGGACTTGCATACTTAGTTGACTAAGTTGGGCCCAGCTACCCCATCTCACATATGCGTCCAACATGACAGTAGTTGGCATTAAGAGCGGTAATCTTTGCAGGAGTCAAAGACTGAACTGAATGTAAAGGCTATGTTACAGTTTCACCAAATGAAGCTGACGTCACAAACATTGCTGCATATCCAGATCTTCGTATTTTTTCCATCACTGTTTGAAATCCAAGAGTTCTCATCTGTCTGATCTCAGTATTTCAATCTGAGAAATGAGGCCTAACATTTTTGTCAAAGAATAAAGGAGTATGTGAGAGCTATTTAAATCCACAGCTAAATAGGCTATACTCAATTAAAGAAAATTCCTTATAATTTTAGAAGCATGAGGAGAGATATCATGAAGAAAGAAACACTCTTTCTGCGAGTGTGTTTAAGCACTATTAAGAAGGGAAACCAAAGTGATATTTACACACCTTTGTCACTGCTGTTACTGTTGCATAGATGGAGACAGCTTCGGAGCTATGTGAGGTTGCAAGGCCATTTTGAAGGGACACTGAATGAAGAATTGGGGCTTAGAGATGCCAGTTGCTGTGGTGTAGCATGACCTCTTGTGTCAGCAACAGCCCTCACTATCACTTCCCAATGGGCAGAAGTAGCAGCAAGCCTGACTGTTTCAAACTTCCTTCCTGGTGCTCTCTTCTTTGTCTGTCCCTCCCCTCCGTCTGTGGGTACCTCTCTTAGAACCTTGTCTGGCTCAACTGTGACCACTTCATCCATTGGTTAGCAAAATTCAGTACATTATTGAGAAGCCTTGAGTAATTTCTGTTAAGGTGGATTAACTAATGTCTTCTAGCATGATATCATGTCACTAGAATGTGACAGAGCCCTGACTAGTCTTTCTTCAGCTGTCCAACAAGCCTGCGACAAGATTGGAGATGGAGTAATCATGAGCCAGCATCGTTGGCAAAATAACATCTGAATATTTCTATATGCCAAAGGAATATCAACCACCAGCGAGGCTAGTTTTTGGGAGCAGCACGAAGCAGACAGAACATGCTTCTGATTTTCCTCTGCTCTGATGGTAATTTTTTTGTCCCAAAGAGCTTCTGAAATGTGTTTCCATTTTTTTGCCACCTCAATGTGAATAATGCACATACCTTGTCTGCTGTGAACTGTTAAAAATAAGCACATTTCACACAGTCTTATTCTAGCATTTCATGGCCTCGAGATAGTCTTGACCATTTAACCTGACTGCATCATGATGTAATGGTATTTCAAGAGTATTTATTTCGTTATACTATATATGTCAGTACATGACCAAAGTGCCCAGAAGAAACAAAAACCTAGCTGACTTGAACTTGTAAAATACTGAAATCATATCATTTACAATATTTTGAATCCTGATATTAAAAAGGAATATTATAAAGAATGTGGTTCACAGTCCCGTAAGTGGTATCACATGTGTGAATTTTAGGAAAAACAGTTCAAATATTCAAGTACTCAAAGAAATTGAACAAGAAAATTTAAAAATTAAAAAGTTAACTTCACTGAAGATTGTATCTGAGGAAGGATAACATAGAAACCTGTGTTTTACCTTTTGACTGCAAAAATGTGGTTTAGTGGATTTGACAGCTCAGGATTCAGGCTGAATAGTCAGCTGAGGATGGTAAATCTTGACAAATTGACTGCTATTTGTCAACTGTTGTGGCTGCAGTTTAAAACATTTTTTAATGGGGACCTATATTTTGTGACAAAACCTGATTGTTCTGTATGAAAAATGATCTTTTAATGGCACAGCCTTATAAAAACCTGTAATGAAATCTTGGGGTACGCGAAGGTAGTGGCAGAACTATTGATTCCAGTGAGGCCAGGATTTTGTCTTTGCTTTTTGGTACAAATCTTGAGCATGTAGTCTGAAAAAGCTGATCAAAGCAAATCAGATTTATTGTGTTTTCATCTAAACTAACTGTCATGGAAAATGCTGTAAGCAAGGTCTTTGATAGCAAAGAGTTACTCTTTGTGTAGCTCCCAACAGATTTTAGTGATTCTTTGGGACTGGCAAACACGGTCTTCTCTTTTGCAGCTGGTATGAACCTGGCTCTCCCTTTCCCCTTTTTTAATATTGCTCTTCTGCAACATTTTTCAGGAGGTGCAGCGACAAAACTTAAACTCTAACGATGCATACTTTCCCATTTTATCTCTGTACAATACAGCCAAAATCTCAATCTGAGCATTTTGGTGGTTAAGTAAATAATCTGTCTGTGTGTAATATCAATATATTAGTTTTTGTTTTGTTTTGAAGATATTTGCTTATTTCTACTTTTATTCTAATAGGTCTTTCATTTTTAGTTTCCCTCACTAAAAGATATTTTCCACCTTACAGCCTAAGTATGTAAACACACCTATACGTGAGTAACAGTTATCTTCAAAAGTATTTGTAGCATTCAGGCTAACAAGTGAAAAAGCATATAAATAAAAGACTACAGATACATTTTTAACATCCTAAATACTTGACTGAACATTTGATGATATTGAATGTTTAACTAGACCAAAAATACTCTTAAAATGAAAACTAAACCAAATCTTAAAGGTTTGATTTGGTGCCAATGAAAATGCACTTGGACAAGTAATTATTTTGAATTTGCTGTTGCATCTCAGTTATTTCTTATTGTAAAGTATATTTTGCACAACTATATTCTTCCATCTGCCTGATTTTCAACAGCATGATAATTGTAATTAGCAATACAAAACTCTTTTACACATTTTCTTTTTAAATACAGTAATTACATTTTTCAGGATTGGAAGCTCATATATTTTGATGGAGTTGCAGTAAAAAGCAGATGCTTTAATCTCACCTAACACATTTATAGAAGATATTGTCTGATAACTGGAAAAGGAATTACTCTGCTGGAAATATATTTAGCAAGTTAAAGCATGTTGCTGTATGTAGTACACCGTATTTTGCAAATGAAAATGATAGGGATTTGGTAGAAAAAGTCAAGTTCCACACAGTTCTCAAGTTGTAATCCTTTTAGTATTGGGAATAGATTTTGTCTTTCAGAGAGGTGATTATTTATAGTGTTATAAAAAGACAAACATTTATCTTACAACCATTGTTGTCAGTATAACTCTAAACTTGCATAAATGCTGGAATTTGCATCCTTTTACCTACGGATTTTTTAAAGTGTTTATGAAAGTATGCATTAGACTCTGAGCTCATAGCAGTAATTGTGCTAGTAAACCAGCTCTCAGAGCGCTTAATCCACTAATAAGCCTTAATGGTCCCTAGCAGCCTCCCCTGCTCCCACATCCGCACCCCTGCCCATGGGTCTGGGGGCTCTGTTTCAGCTCAGCCTGAGGCCATCAGTCCTGGCCCTCGTGGTGCTGTAGGATGTTGGTCACTGGCTCTGTCACAGCCTTGCCTGGACATGCTGACCGGTGGCTGATGGCCCGGCCCGGCCTGTCCCCACAGAGGTGCCTGACACCCTGGGCAGCGGCTGCCCCCAGCTTGCCCAGCTCCCTTGCTGGGGACAGTGGGATGGGCCCTGCTGAGAGGCCATCCTCTGCTGTCCCCTTGGGGAGCCCCTGTGCCCCTGCCCTGGGGGTGCGGCTGGCCATGGCTGCTCCTGACAGAGCTGGGGCTGTTATTTACAGCTCGGCACCAAGGCTGGTAGGCATCTGAACGCCAGCGGGTGTCCGTAGCTCTTCACAAAACCCTGGGTGAGCCCTGTGTGAAAGGTCACCCCTATCACACTGCCTTTGCTTGTGGCTAAGCGCTGCGCTACTGGAGCCAGGGGAGGTCTTCGCTCTCGTGAACTAGCAAAACTCTAACTCATTCTGAGGTTTTAAAGAAGGTATGTTTAAACGTATGTTTGTAAATAAAAACTTGTAGAACATAAACAGCATAGAGTTGCTTCTGTGGAGCGATGTTAGGAGGATGTTAATCCATTTTCTATGGTGTTCAGAGAGCTCTTTCCTTTAGGTGTGCCTGTAGCACGCTCCATAGGTACGTTTTTACATGTAGGTAGAAGGAGTCTGTATTACGGCTTGGTGAGTTAAGAGCTTAATGAAAAGCAATTATTATTGAATGGTATTGCACAGATACAACTGACAGCAGTAGGCAGTGTTTAATCCTGTTTATTCTTAAATATTTGGAGCACCAACCCAGCTGAATCTTGCTGTTTAGCCTTAAAAAATGTCTTTAAGCTCAGTACCTGATTTTGTATCTGACTGTTCTAGGACTTTAGTAAGCAGTAGAGGCACGACAGAAGGTGGTTAAGAAGGTGGGCTAAGATGCGTGGGGATAAAATGAGACTTGGTAAAAGCTAAATTGCGCTAGACCTCGCAAGAAAAGCGAGTAGATGGGACCAAGCTCAGGACTTGCCGGCGGGGCCGGGGGGCGCAGGCGTTGCCCACCGGCTCCCTGCTGACCGGCAGCAGGCCTTGCTCGGCGGCGGTGGCTGCTGGCCCGGCGGCTGCAGCTCTGCCCACGAGGAAACAACAAAAATTTGTAAAAGCAAAGTCTGCTTGCCTGTTGCTGCTAGGCTGGTACATGGGAGCTGAAACTGCTGCAGCACCTCTGCGTACGCACAACTTCTGAGGGCAGGCAGCTTGGCTCTTCTCAGCAGCTCCTGTAAGGGCTTCCTGAGCTTGGGAGGCTGAGAGGAATGTTTTCCTAGGTGTGGAGGCAATAAATAGCGTGAGGGACAAAATGGCTAGTGGCTTTCTGCAGTTGAGACTTGGTTCTTACTGCAGAGTTGACTTACTAAATTGCCTTAGCATCTGATATAGCCATGAAATCCTCTGCAGGAGTGAAGGAATGCAGTCTGCAGCGTGAAGCTGAGGGAAGGAGGCTTTGTTTTTAAATGCTTAAATATGTGGTGTAACATGTTCAGTGCTGGTATAATCAGGATTTTTGTAGTGAAGAAAAGCATTGGTTCCTTTAGGTAAGAGTAGGCTTATTGAAGGAATAATTCTCTATAAACATCTACCAGTTGAAATACATTCTGCTGTCATCCTTTGTGTCTAGCCTAGCGAAAATCCAAGCAGACCTTTTTTTCTAGCTCTGAGGACTGCTACAGAAACTATTAATGATGGGGTTTGTTTCAATAATATTTTTGTTTCAGTAAGAAATTTTTTAATTCATATTGGTTAGGTTTGCAGCTGAAGCTCCTGAATTCAAAGAAATGTCTTAAGCTAGTTGTGGACTTGTTAGCTCATATGCCAGGGAAGAAAAAGAATTGGTAAGGCTCTTCCTCACGATAAACTGATGTATCTTCTTTCTTTAACAACACATAAAAACATATAAATGTTAGTTTAAGTGAAATTTAAAATGGGATGGCATGGCTTTACAAGTACTTAAGTCAAATGTTAACGTATGCAAGCAGAACTTGAAGTTGATTTGCCAACACCTTCTTTTTGATTACTAAAAATACAAGATACCAAGAAGTCTGAAGGTTAGCGTGACTTTAGATACTGTAATTGCCACATGAACCATATGATTAACTGTAGTCAGAATAATATTTACTTAAGTCCAAGGCCTTACCTCATAGTGAAACTCAGCTGCTTTACTTTTGAAGTGTAGAGGTAGAGAAAAAAAAAAAGGAAGTAATTTTTCCAAGTATCTCAGTTACTTTCTCAGATGTTCTTTGAGCAAATGATTGGAGTATCACTCTTAAAGGAGTGTTTCCTCCCTCAGTTCAGGCTGTGGAGGCCTTGTTGGATACCAAAAGAGGACAGTAGAATGTTCCTTGTCTCCAGAGATTCGTACCAGAGCAGTTACAAGGTACCTTGAAAATATCAATGGCTTGTGTACTTATGGAAGATGAAGATATTTGGCTACTGAATAAAAATGGTCTAGGGATTCAAAATTATTTGGGTTATCTTTACATGTAATCACTGAATGAATGTGGCACAGTGATAGAAAGTTTTCAGCTGTGTACTTTACTCCAAGAACAGGGAGGACAAACGGAATACCCTTCATAAAACCTTTTGTTCTACTGAGCTCATAGTTATGTGTCCTTGCACTTTTCCAGGTATATGTGCTTCTGGCTCATACCATCTCTCCTGTAGCTTATCAGCCACTGCAGCTACAGACATGGACCCAGTGCGGGAAAGAATAGCTGCTACATGAGAAGGATCTTTACATCTTTACTGGTATTAGTAGCAAGCTTCTAACGCAGTTTACATAGCGTAAAAGTGAATGTAACATTTTGCACCAGATATAGGTGGTATGGACACTAAATTGTAGATTCCAGTCTAATGTGACTGCTAGTATTTTATAAATCTGCATGCTAAGTGTTAGTCTACACCTTTTAGGTGTATTCTGCACCTTTTAAGGAGCAATAGAAACAATTTCTGACAAAAACTACTGGCACTCTGAATGACTTGTTTCAAAGTGGTTTGTGTTTCAGCAGGTGATCTGACTGACCTGCATGCAGATATTATTTGAATGCATAGATGCTACCGCAGTACTATCCTGTGCTATTGCTGAACTGCATATCTTTTCAGCAATAGCTCTTCTGGATTCTGCACTGCAAATCATGTACCCTAATCCTGTAGACTCAGAATACTACGATGTGACTTGTGCTGCAAAGAAAATTCTCCTGATAGCCTGTTTGCACCCTTGCTACTTTCTCCTTTTACTATTCAAATAGGAAGCTGAAATACTTCAGATCAAGCAGCTGACACTTCATGTGCAGCATTCATATTCCATCTAAAATGATTTTGAGAGAGGATTTAATTTGCATCATCTCCTCCAAATAGGATTACAAATAATTTCAAGATATTATTACTCCTCTTGAAATGGTTATACTGTCTGAAGAAGACTAGCTATAGCTTAGACTCAAAATTCAGAGACTTTTTTTCTCAGACATTTCAAGGTATTGAAGTTTTCACTGGTTATTATGGAAAACATAGTGCCTCTGAAAGAAATGATTCTTGGTTATTTTAGCTGGTAAAACAGTAACATCAATCAGCAAAGTCATGTTTTATAAGATAAAACACTACTTTGCTAGGTTGATGCTACTCTCCCACCTTCTAGTGGAGAACCTAATTCTGTTGGTCTGGTATGTGCTGCCTTAGGGCTGCAATGAATTCACTAAACTGCTGATAGTGGTAATGAAATAATAACCACTTATCATGATAGCCTAGTGATATTTGCATAATTCTGCCATATTTTGTTGACCATATTGAAGGGTCATGCCGCTAAGCATTAAGATGGGACATATGATAAAGAAGGCACTTGCTGCTAGTATCGCAAAACTCCACTATACCGTCTTTGGATAAGCTGAAACCTTAACTTTATGTAGTTATGCCTGGACAAAATCATAACAGCTGGTGTCTTTGAGGGAAAATTGAAGTATCTCACAAACAAGTACATGAATTTCCTGTCTCTCAGTTAGATTTGATGATAATCCCCCAATCAAAGTAGACTTTTCTATTATAGTGTTAATGCTTTTGAAATAAATGAAGCAAGAGAGGTAGAAAGCAAACTCTTTTTTTCCGTGTGTGATGATCATTTTATATGCATTCTTTTTTTCTACTTCCACAAAAAATTACTTCCTTTGGTGTTAGACTGAAGTTCAGTGGCTAGAGCCTATATATTAATATTGCATCAAGTGAAATCAGTCACTAATTAATCACTAATACTTGAATCCAATACCATGCTTACAGTTTGTAATCCTTGTAAAAAGGATTACGTGGAAATACAGAAAATAGATGTCCATTTCTGAAGTAGTTAACCTACAACAGTGCTTTAATATCAAAACATCTTTCTCCTCTCCTTCTCTTATTATCATCTATTAACCATAATGATTAGAGAGGCGGAACTAGATTCTCTACATTTTTAAAAGCCTGTGGTATTCTTAACTTCTTAAATGCATGTGCATAGCGGTACAAAACAGCTGACTTTATGTAGAGCCTCTTAAGGAAGCAAGTCAGTTTATATACAGTGTGAGTTTTCAGCTGATTTGTTTTTATATTATGTATGCTATAGAACATCTGAAGCTTTTCAAGTGGTTTTCAGAAGAGAAGGCTGACAGTCTGGAGTAGAATCTCATTGGAATCTCGGTTCTTAAAAATCACGTTGGCATACCCCAAAAAAATCAGTTAAAAGATACGGCCACAAGGTGTCAGTCTTGACTCAAATACGAAGTTTTGTGGGCATTGCTGACTGCAGAGATTTGCTTTGAGACGACTGGTAGAGCAAGGCTGTTAATACCAGTACTACGACTAACATAATTCTTTTTTTAAAACTTCAGGAAATTGAGCTGTCACGTAGGAGTAACAATGCTATGACTATAGCCACTTTGCTTCAAAAAGAGGCCAAAACATGTCACGTGGTGGGTTTTGTAGTTTTGTTTTTCTGTTGAACAGTGGGCATTGCGCTTTACCTATGGATCAGAAATACATAGATGGGAATAGTTGATTTTTCCTCCTGCCTGACCTGTGGAATGCTATCATAAATAACTGCTGAGCAAGCACTGGCCTGTAATGGAGTGTGGGCTACCGGAGGTGTCTTCGAAGTAGAGAAAAAGGGGGAGGGGGGGAGGTAAGATCTTTTGTATGAATGGCATTGTCTGCTGGAATGACTGAGATACAGGCTTTGTTAGATAACCTAGCCTGCTTAGTATATTACTGCCCTTTGCATGCACTTTTCCTTTATAGAAGAACTTAGTCCTTTTTAGAGTTAATCTCATGTGACAGACCTTCAGCCTTCTCTTCTGTAAACCACTTGAAAAGCTTCAGTTGTTCTGCACTGCAGAAAATAAAGTGGTTTTTTTTCAGATAGCATTTCTACACTCTCTTCCCAAAGGTATTCTTAATTGAGCTTTGGATATTGCATATACAATATATGTCTAAGGCTATATTACATTTGCTTTTGTTGTCCATATCTCCACCTGACAGACAGGGAGATACAAAAATTACTTCGGGAACGTCAAATAGTAGTAAATGAGTTTTGCCAAGCTCAGACTATTAGTGATTCAGCTGAAATGAAAATACTGATTCAAAATATTCTGTAATGTTGTCATCGTTAAAGTTAATTCTGTTTTGAATCATCTCAAAGCATGACGACTTTCAGAAAAGTATAATCAAATTCAAGGGAATGTGTAAAGATATAATACTATGTTGTTCGTTTAGTAGCCAGCCCAGCCTAAACCACTAGTTAAGCAAAATTAATTTCAGAAGCTTTCCAAAATGAGAAAATTACAAGCTCATCTTTCCTGTCTTTTTGGAGATCCAAAGGTAGCCCAACAGTCTGCTCCTTCCCCCACTTCTTTTAATTGCCTGCATTCATTGCTTATGTTTTCAGGAAGTTTCTTTTCCTGATGGAACTGCTTTTCAAGAGTGAGGCGGTACTACTGACAAAGCTGACGTAACTGGGAAGGAATGTTCGTCACAGTTAAAGTTAAGAAACATTTAGTGCTGGATTTCTTATATTCTTGAGACTGTATGTTGAACTGAGAGAACTTCAGCTGAATGTTAGAATGTTGAAGTACCTTCTGTGAGCAGGATCCTGAAGCATCTTCATTGCATCTTTTATGTTCTAACTAGGCAGCTTTTTATGTGGACATCAGCTGCAGTGACATATCTTCCAGATTAGTGGCTTTTTTGTGGAGCGTCTTTAATTCCTTCAGATTGGTTTGTAGAGATTAGAGATGCTGGGGGCACTGTGGGACAGAACTGGCCAAAATATGATTCAAAACTCACTGCCATGAATTATATAATGACAACTACCACCTGCCTGTAGAAGTTGCTGAGTTCTGGGATGATGCTTCTAAACTGTAACTGGGAATTGGGAGAAGATGGATGACGCAGTAAGGTTGGGTTGAAGGGAACAGTGGAACATTCTTTTTTGCATGGTCACAAAGCCTGGCCTAGTCAAACCAGCAATCACATACCTGCGGTGCGTGTTGCTTGTGGTGTGGTATAAAGCCTTGTTGCCTCCTTGGCTTGAGAACCTCTTGAGAGCTCTGGCCTGGAGTAGAACTTCTTACCCCACTCTAAATATATAAAGTTCTAGTGAAAGGATTTTAAAATTATAATAATAATTAAAAAAAAGTTAAGTTGCCTGGACTAGAAGTGGTTGCTCCTGGTTCCGATCATTGTATATTATAAAGGATACTGTGGCATAGTTAAGACAGTTACTCTGCCAAATGCAAGCAGGAGGAATTTGCAGAGTTTACAAGGATTTTGATGTAAGATTCTTTGACTATTGTGTGTTTCTTTCCTACAGTCTTCACTGTGTCAGGTATTTGGTCCATCTCAACATTGTTGGTAATGGTTACTATCAAGAGGAAGATAAAGTCAAGAAGGAAGAAGTCCTTTGTCAAAGAATGAGATGGTAAGCGTACTGAATGCATTACTATTTTATTTGCTTTTAGAAGTCATTCATGCCATAGGCCTTCCTTCGTAGACCCTTGCAGTCCCTCTCTGTTTCATAGGTCTGTTAAATGTCACCTCAGAGAACAGGAAAAATTTCTCCTCCTCCCCTTAAACGCTTTTTAGCCAGGGGCAGCTGAAGTAAAGATCACTTCAAAGGCCAAGCATGGCTTTTTTTTTTTTTTTGACTTGGCATTGCAGTGGCGGTAGATGGTAGCCCTAGTTTTGCCGTCACAGTTAAAAGTTATGACTATGCCTGGTTTGCTTCATATTTGTCCATATCAGGAACATCTCTTTTAAAGATGCTGGAATTGCAGTAGCTTAAAATTGGTGGTGTAGAAATGGGATCATTCCCTGTACATAATAAGAACTCTAAGGCAGAAAAGGCATGTGAGTCAACATCCCTTATCTTCAGCTGTAGCTCCTTTCAGAAGTGCTTAGATAAGATTAAAAGAACCAGGCTTCCTTCCAACCATCTCCCACTTTTTCACCTGAAGAAATTTGCTGAGAAGAGGAGCAGCCTCTAGCTGCAGAATTTGAGTCAGCGTCTAGCATGTAACAGCTCAGATTCAAATTCAAGGAAAATAGGGCTCATTTCTGCAAATGTGCATGTGAAACTGAGCTCTTTTTGATGTTGCCATTGGGTTGGTAGAAAAGATTCTGTTGACTCCTTTTTGTCATTCATTCTCTATGGAAAATTGTGTGAACGAAATACTAAAAGAACCAAAAACCAAAATTTGAGAGGATTCTGCCAGATAGTTTAAATAAACCAAAACTAAATTTGACAAACTATTAGAGTTGCAAGCTTGGGTAGTCTGAAAATGTAAATGCTGCTATTGCCCAGAAAACTTTCCCTCTGATCATCCTCACTAATGTATTTTTTTTATCTTAAAGAAACAAGTGACAATAGCAAAGATCTCTGCTTTGTTTGGCAGATAGAGGAATGCAGACATAAAGATCAGAATGACATTAAAAGGGAATATTTTATTATCTTGTAGAGTAAAACCACCAAAACAATATTTATTATATTCAAATTGTTTATAGTGATTTGCATTTATTTTTGGCCTGTCCTTTCTGTGACTGGATTCTAAACTGAGCAATGAGTTACATAGGTGCTACAAGACCAATAGTGTGTGATGAAGTCCCTAAAAATATTGAACCATTTTGTACAGAAGGCTCAATACAGCCTACTGTCAACTGATTTTGTGCTTCAGCAAGCAAGTGGGCCAGCAATGTATCAAAAATTTATCTAATGAAGTATTTCTGTAGTTTAAAGCAAAGGCAAAGCTTCTGTTTGGGAATCTGACATGAGAGTCTCTGTGCTATATAGCATGTTCAGACTGAGCACATCTGGGAGAATGGGCTGTGGTGGAGACACTGGAAGATGCGCCTGCATTTTTTTATTCTTCCTTACTCCTCTCCCCAGATCATCTAAAATAACACTGGATTAATTCTATGCTCTTTTCTGTGAAATTTACTGGTATAATTGAGCTGGTACACTGAGTCAACATCACATTTATCTGCTCTTGTTCTTCACAAATACAAAATGGATAGAACCCAATGAAGAGACTTTCAATTAAACTGCATGAACTATAGGTGTGTTCCTGTGTTTTCTGTAGCCATAATGCACATAATAAGGGCTGCTTACAATTGGGCCCAGCCCAACAGCTGGGTGGGGGAATGCCATGGAAGAGGAGGGAAAGGAAAAAGGGTCTCCGACTCCCATAGCCCCTGTAAATCATCCAAATAACTTCTACCTTGGAGGCTAGTTTTCTAATAGTGATTTGATAATAGAATTAAGTCTTAGTGTGCAGACTGGATTTTCCTATCCTACAAATGGTTATCTGGTTTTTAGACACTGTTAATAATTCTTTAAAATGTAGTACTGGCTTTTGAAATTTTGAAAGCCATAGATGGAACTTAGCTAGCTAGCAATTGCTATGATAGCAGAATGGTTTTATCATAAACCTGTGTAAGTAGATTGCAAGCATCTGTTAATACATTACTGTGTTTTCCAGAGCAGGAGATAGCATTTAAATTTTGTATTTAGAGTCTGTGCATGTCCATACATAGAAATCAAAGTATGTATTAATATCTAGACTACTTAAAAATACTGGAAATACTAGTGTCCAGTGCAGTTATTATTCAGGCTTTAGTAATAAAACAATTATGAGAATAATTTTACATGCTTATTTGGTAGTGGCACCCAAAGGTTCAATTAGAATGAAAAGTTAATTGGATGGAACAGCGTAAAAATATGATTAGGCTCCTAAATACTAAGTTTTAATGAAAAGCATTACTTGAAATATCCTGTTTAGAAACAGTGAAACATGAGCAGGGATGATAGATTCTTTAGCCTGATTTTGGGAATGTGACCCATGGAAAACTACCTGCAGGCATCTCTTGCAGCATATGATTAAGGGCATGGAGAGCAATCATGTCCCTGTGGAAATCGGTCAGTTGTGAGAGGATTTTTAATCTCAAAAATAATAATGGCTGTCTTTGGTATTCTAGAATATGGGAAATCCCTTATGCTTATATTTTAACCCTTAACTGAATCCCAGAGAGAATGATATTTTTAATACCTTTCTTCTAATTTAACCTGATTATTATACTGTTAAAACCTAAAGGTCAAACTAAAATGGAAAACTGCCTACAAATCCCTAGTCTTTCACTGTGTTTAACTCAGGATGAGTGTGAGATGATGACAGGTGGCTTTAAAGTACCTTTTGTCCTTTCCTAATCCTGGTTTATGGGGATTTAAACATCACAGGCATAGTAAGTAGTCAACAAACTGCTCTGTCGCGTAGATAGTTGTCCTAGGATTGCTGGGAACTAGGAAAATCTAGAGGTTATAGGGTTGTACCCTTCATCTCTTCCTGATATGCACTGTAGTTGTGGTCTGGAGCAGAATCTAAAGTAGTAGTGACCCTAAACCATATTCAGTTTCTATAAGGTTTTTATACTGGTTAGTTCAAACCAGCATCTTCATAGTTGTGGATCTGACCTTATATCTTGTACTGCAACTTGATCAATAAGTCAGTTTACGTAAGAAGTAATTCTGTTGTGCTATAAGAAGAGTAGCAAGATCTACTGTACGTATTGATTACATTCTTTTTGTTTGCAGTCCTGTTTGCTGTCTCTTGTACCTTAATCTTTAAAGCAGCAGATTAATGCCTGCAAGGAGATATTAGGAAGACAAGAATCTATTGGGAAGGAAGGAAAAGGAAATGGCAGTTTGAAGAATATGTGATCCATACTGGGATAAGTGAGGGTATAGCAACAGAAATAAACAAAGAGCATGATGTACATTAAGAGAACAGTAAATGGTTCTTGGTGCCATAGCTCTAGGAGCAAGATTGGTGTTCTCTTTCTCTGTAATGTTCTCTCATCAAAAAGACCTTGGTGCAGACATGGAAGAGTGCTGGCAATAACATGATATATAATTTGAATCTGCTGCTTGTAGTCAGTTGTAGTCTGATGACATTTGGAAAAGTTGGATGATAGTAGAACATGAGAAGAGTTTAATGTACTTTGAATGTGTTCTGTAAGTTTTATTGAAGCTCACTTATTTGAATTGATTTAAAATATGAAAAAGCTCATCTAAAGCTAATGTATTACTACATTCATGAGACTTGTCAAAGCCCAAGCAAGATGGAATTAACAGTGATTATTGGCAATGAGGTGCATAAAGGAACAGATATGACTAAATCATATTATAAGGATAGTGTGGGATGCCTGTGTTGATTACTGAGGATGTAAATGTTTGTCTTGAATTTTCAGTAGGTTTCTTTGATTGCTGAATATAAAGAGAGAGAGACCTACTTCTGCTGGAAAAGCTAAGCATTGATCAGCAGAGCTTCTATTCACTAGTCTTTACTTCAGCATTTCTCAGTACCATCATCTGCCTGCCGGATGACGACAGCTTTTCACACGAGAACTTCACCATTCATATATGCATGCCTTTGCTCTTCAGGTTGAATCACTTTATTATGCTCGAAAGGTAACAAGCCTTGAAGACCACTCAGAAACAACAGCTAATAACTCAGGGGACTGATTATCTGAGAGGTTGACTGAAAAAACTGACAGTTGACTACAAGGAGTTCCTGCTTGTATCTAGGACAACTAGATACCTAGTTTCCAAAGTCAGGCATGGGGTTTTGTCATCTTTTCTTGAAAAATACCTTCTTTTCTTCCTGCAGTATATCCAGGCATCTTGTGTTTCATTTGAAAAATGACTATGGGGAGCTTGTCGCTGACTGCTGCTGAATCTCAGCTGAAACTTCTGAACTTTGGAGTTTTCCCTTTTTAATCTAATGGAGCTAGAATTTAACCTAATGTCTACATTTGTTTTTTTTTTAATCCAGAAGAAAGCTTTTTAACTGTGACCTGTGGAAATCATCTGAACATTCTGGGAATTGAAGACTTACTTACCGGTATGTGCTTGATTACCCACCAGCTTTTCACAGGTAGATGGCAATAGTAATATATCAGGACTGCTGAGTCACCACTCCGCTTTTTCCATTGTACAATAATTAACTAGGTATCCAGCTTTATAATTCAAAGGTCCAAGGTTTGAGGCTTGTCTTTTTAATTATTTCTGGAGTTTTGACTACAACACTACAATATGAATAAAACATTACTTTCAGGTCAATATGAGGGTTCAAGCTCATGGCCTTCAAATTAATGAAACAACTTTTTCTACTGTACCTAATCAGCCACAAAGGATTATGAGGACCTTGGGCATTTTCATTAGTATCTTTTAAAGTGCCTGACACAAAGTGACATAGCTCCAGTTTTTCTAGAAAGGCTAAACATTAAACAGTCATTCTTAAGGAATAAAAAGAGTTTTAGTATCTAGGAGAATCTGGTATGTAACCTCCTATTTACTTTTAATAGCTTGTGGCTCTGACTTACAATGACACTTAAGCACAATTGTTTATCTTAAAGGGGAAAAAAGCAATGAACAACCCCCTCAAAGCCTTCTAAGACATCAGTAATTACAATGGGTATGTTGCATAGCTCTTTTCTCATACTTTTTTTCAAACTCACAAACTACTGTTCCAGTGGAAATTTAGGCAAAATGAGTAAAGAATGTGTTCCAGTTTCTTGAATATGCCCTTCAGCGTATGATGCAGTGCAGCTGAACTAGAAAGTCAAGTGTTACATATCTGAAATTTCTTAAGATAGGCACCAGAAAAGTAATTTTCCCGTTGGTTTTAATTTAAGATCTCATCCTGAATAATGTTAATCACTCTATATTCAAAACAGATACCTTTTGCTGTGCTGAGGTCTTTACAAGTGTCCTAATCAGGAAAGATCTTCAATTTTGGAACTGGATTATACAGTAATAACTTCTGTATGCAAGAATGAGTGCTAAGAGGAAGGAGGAATTCAGTTAGATATCTTGTGAAATACAAAACACACCATTAAGATGTTTTGTGATGGCAAACTTCCACCTCACAATTCTATATTCTGTGAAGTGGCTGTAAAAATAACATTGTGTGCTCTCCAGATGGTAGCTCAGGTGGATCTAGCTTCTCCAGGCATGTTATCCTGTTCCTCCCGGGTTGTAAAGTACAATCTGATGAAATGTTGGCATGAACAGTAAAGCTGATTTAAGGGTGTTGTGTCCCCTACTGCCATTTGCATCTCTATCCCACATTTGTGGGTCTGTGCTGTAAGGCAGGCACAGTGGTCAAGCGCTCTCTTGGGGACCTGCCCAACTGAAGGGACAAAAGGGAGTGTGAACTGCAATGCTGGAGCTCTGAGGGAGGATGGATAACGGGGGAAGGGTGGACTTCTCAAGCCAGTTACCCTGCTTACCAAAGTCTGTGCTCACTGAACTGTCCTATATCTCATTCCTGTGAACAAGTTCCCCAAGGAGGAGAGAGGTTGTTTTTTTTTAATTATTGTAATCCTTTTGACCTCATGCATTCATGAGTTTGGTCTCTTCTTGTCAAAGTAGTTTTGCAGGTTGGCTGAACCAGGTACTATTTTCAAAGCAAATATTTTGGGTATTGTTCCTTAGCAATCAGTTAAGAATTGCTAAAATGTGGCTTATCTTGAGCTATCGTTTTTCTTCATATTTTTCCATTTTAATTTAGTATAACAAAATATATTTATACTATAAATATCTCAGTATACGAATCAATGGTTGGCATGTACAGGGTGTTGCAGGGTAGCTATATTTTGGTCATACGCTGGGTAACTTTGTTCTCAGAAAGACAGTGTTTCATAGGCCTAATGCTGTCTAGTCGTCTTTTTCAATGTGCACAAAGGCTTGTTCACAAAATTCACAGAGTAAGACTGTATTTTCAGCTTTTCTATTAAGTAGGCAGTGGTTAATCTCTGACGCTCTGAAATATGTATCAAAACTGTGAGAATCTGTCACCTGCAACCCCTGTAATGCTAAACCATGTTCTCATTTGCTTACTGTCATTACCCTGGGTTTGGTCTGAAATTCTAATTAATACTACTGATCTAAAGGCTTATTACCAATCTTTTCTCAGGTGCTTTTGATGGACTGTTTTTGTGATCTCTCAAGCATTTCATCCTGGCTGTTGGAGGAAGAAGACGTAACAGTTCTTAGTATGTGAGAGTCCTAACTATGCAGGTGTTTATCCTGAACAGACCTCAAATCTGTTACTAGTAGGGATGTATACCAATGAAAATAGGTAATTTAACATACGACACGTCGTAGATACTGTTGCCTAGTTGGTAATTAAGTTTTTAAACTAACTCTGTGGGAAGTGAGAGGAAAAGAAATTTGTAGGACATTCTAGCTTGAATGATATATAAAAGAATAGTAATCTTGCCTCATACTAGGTTCACTCAGTGTTATCTGTTATAACATCACATCTATATTTACTTGTAACAATAGCTGAGATAGATGGTATACTGTTTTATCCTGCTGTCTTTTATACTACTTATTTTTCACTGAGAAGAAGCTTCCTAATTTTTTCTCAGACTTTTTTCTAGTTCTCATCTGTAAAGTGCCTGAGAGATTCATCTAGTTTTATGCATAGGGAACTGATGCACAGAATCAATGGTTAAAATAACCTTTGGTTTTGGGGTTTTTTTTGGTACCTCAATTAAAATATCATGGGCTCAGAATTTCAGGGTACTTGGTATTACACCTTTAAAGCACAGCTCTCATCAACTTTGGTTACAGCAATGAGCACTTCAGGTTTTGCTAAAGAGGCCCATGTGTCTTAAATTAGAAAATAATGAATGCTTCAGAAGTTTTAAGTGACTTCCTATCGTATAAAAAAAAGGTTGTGTAGTGTTCCCTAGTGTGGTAAGCTTTCTTTCCTTCTTTCTCGTTTCATTTGCTATTACATTTCTGCAATACATGAGGCAGGTGCTTTCCTTCACTATTTTATCCTCATCAACTACCCAAGAGCAGTCTGCTGGTATATTGAATGAGTTAGCATCCTATGAAAAACAGCAGGTCCTTGTGTAATTAAACTGTTTCTGAGTTACTGGCTTCAGAAGTGAAGATACATTGGCTCTTATTTTGGAAGACATGCTCTGTGTTTCTCTCCTTTATGGAGTACTGTGTTGAGGTGCATAACCTTGAAAGTGAATATTATATGGAACACCTAAATAAATGTAGGAAATGGTAATATTTCTATTGTTTTTGTTTTATAGGTGACTGCAATGAAACCCAGGATAGATATTCACAGAGTAATTATTTTCTATCCTATGAGCACTCTTGGGATGTGCAGTTATGGTTTTACAATGCTGGCCAGGCTTGGTTGGTAAAGTGAAATGTCGTTGGAAAAA
Organism: Burhinus bistriatus; assembly: GCA_013397275.1. NCBI lineage: Eukaryota > Metazoa > Chordata > Aves > Charadriiformes > Burhinidae > Burhinus > Burhinus bistriatus. Next base: position 438,063 of record VYXH01005985.1, read on the forward strand.
CATCAAGAAGAAAAGGACTCCAGTCTTGCTTTTTCTCAGCATAGCTCAATCTGCTCTTGTAAAGGGTGTTCAGAGTTATTCTAGCCTATCTTAATTCCCTTGTTAGTACCCTAAGAAGTTTTTAGAACATAAGTCATTTGGAAATGCCTCTTTACCTCCCATTCCTTTTCAAGTACAAATTCCATCTGTTGCTTCCTTGCAGGACAGAGCAGGCTTGAAGGGCCAGTGAACTGGAGCAAAAATGAGGACCTCTGTTCATCAGAGACAGAGAAGTGCCAAACAAGTCTGCTTGCAGTAAGGCAAGTACGAAGAACTTTGGTATCTAGAAATATAGCTGGGGTAAAGCATACTTGCCCTTTGTGACTATGTCTCCAGGATAGGGCACAGGGACTTGCAGGCTAGACCAGACAGTGCTGACCAAAGAGTGGAGGGGACAACTGGAAGCTGTTTAATCTTTCTCCACTACCTTCTGCCTTCCAGGTAAATAAACTCTCTCATCTCTATACTGTTATTGTTAAACTCACAGGCCCAGTTCTGCATGTGAAATCAACGGGGGATGTTTGGAAGCTCATTTAGTGACTGTCTCTCTGCTAGTCTTGCTTGTTCAGTGGCAGTTACCAAAAAAGCACGCGGTTCCCATGCACTGCTTCTCGTTCCAGGGCACAGTGATAATAATTCCAGGTTGAAAGAGAAAAGTTGTGATGTGTCACTAACCAGGAGACCTTGAGGAAACTTCTCGCCACAGTGCCAACTGCATTTCTGAACTGGCCCAGTTCACATCTCCTCAGTTTAATGTTTCTCACATTCATGTGGGCTCAGGATCCACCTTTGATCCAGTCTACTAGAAATCTGTGCTCTAGTTATGAATATGCATTACATGTTTGGGAACCATATCAACTAAGGCCCTCTTTTTCTTAGTTTGAGATTAGGTGGTTTTTGTTCTTTAAATCCTTGGAAAAAAGACATCCTTGGCAAATAACTGCCGTTGGTTTAGTTACTGTGAAATGTCATGTGGCTTATATCAGAAACCTGGTGAACTCAGGGCTGTTTTCTGCTTTTTCTCTTCCATGTGTTGTAGAGGTGAAATGAATACTGGTTCTCTGTACAAGATGCAGCACAGTTCCCTAAAACGTGACCTTCCTATTTATAGAAACTTTCGCTCACACTACATGTACTTGGAAAGAATAAGTGTTGAAGTCCAAATACGCATTGCTACTGTGGACCCCCATGAAAACAACTAAGTCTGCTCTCCCTGAAGTCTGATGGCTTTGATGCAAACTGAATTGGGCCTCAGGTGAAGGAAACGCCTCAAGAGTAGTACCTCTAAAGAGACCCTTCTGCCGTTAATAGCCTGTTAAGAAAGGAAACCTACAACACACAAATATTGTTGCTTGCTGTAAAACAGTGGTTCAGTTAAAGAAATGGGACACTTTAAATTGTAGAACAGCAAAGATGGCTGAAATCTGCAGAATTAACTGCTGCTGTTGGGTACCCAGGCAGAGAGACCGAGTCTTTAGTTTAGATTTGTATGTCTTGTCATTACCAGTATTCTCTCAAAAAAATGAGCATGGCTACAGGTAGCCTTCCTTTAGGATGATTAAGCAAAAATAACAGAAAAGCTTGCCATGATAAAGGCATAGGATTTCATGATGAAACTTAGATGTGAAATTGGAAACACAGCTTGTAATGTGAATGTTTTCTATGTGGGAAAACCTGGGTTTATTCAAGGACAGATTGACACAAGGTTACTGAATGCCAGTGGCAATTACAGCTTTATTGGATAACGCACTGGGCAGATCCTCAGCCTTTATAAACTGTCCTAGCCCTGAGAAGTTCAGAAGAGAAAAATTTACAGGTGCAGAGCTGACCCAGTGTTTCTTTTAGTGAATGTATTTTTTAAATTATTTTTTTCTTTTAGCCATCAGCTTTGTATCTTTATCTAGTCATACATCAACCTTGGTGTTTCTATCTGTCTGTTAAGAATTGGATAAATTTGGACACTACATTAGAACTGAACCCTGGTCAAAAATCGAGCCTTTTAATTTTTAACTTCTGTGCTTAGCATGCATCTTTAATGTGTAAGCAACGTGATTGTTTGTTCTAAATTACACCTTTAGCAGCTGTTCTGATTGCTTGCTTACACCAAAAACCAGGCAAGCAAATACATCCCAAACTGTATTTTGAATTTAAAGCAAAGTCCAGTGAACAACTGCATTGCCTGTGTGCTCTCCCTCTAACCTTCTAATAGATGTAGTCTGCATCTTCTTCAACCTGAAATAATAAACTAAAAATCTCTAGCTCTAGTTCAGTCAGGAAACAATCAGCTGAGATTTTAGTCAACAGAAAGCTGAGAGGGAGAGCTGTTACACTGGTATGGGTGATTTTGGATGTAGTTGTGCGAAAGCCTTGAGGTGTTTTGAATCTGATCTTGTGGATCTAGTCTCACTGAAGTTCCATTTGATGGTGTCCAGCAGGACAGGGTCCCTTTGGTTGGATGATGAGGTGCCACGCTAAAGTGAGAGAAAAAAATTTTAGATTAAGTAAATGGAGAACAGCATTGTCCTGTGCTGGCTCCTTAGTGACTGACTACGGTTCTTCAGCAGTGAAGCCTCTGAGCTGATCAGTTCATTTGTCTCTGAATGCAAATTTTGTCTTCTGAGTGCAAAGAGTGATGGGGGGGGAGGGCTTGACCCATTGTCTCAGCACAGGGCTTCCCTCCACTATCAACAGCGTCTCCACCATTCCTGTTTGAGAATCCCTCTTGCCCACCACCCTGTGGGAAGTATAGATGTGTAGAGATAGTAATGGCGAATGGGGCAGGAGCACACCTTCTGGCTGCCAGCTGCATGGGAGTAAAACATAGGTAGGTGCTTCCCAAAGCTTATATCTAGGTCACCTCAAACATACAGTGACAGAAGACTGCACGTAGCTACCAATCTGGGGTTGCAGCTCCCAAGCACTGTTCGCCCTGTCTACGTGTTGCTGGGGTGTGAACTGCTTTAAACAATTCCCCTTCTAATTAAGTACGGTCAATCCGTGCGTTGGCTTTTCAGGCACCCATCTGTACAGAGCGGATCTGCTTGCTCCCCTCTGAGGGTCCCTTCCTTCCCTCCCCATCGGCGTTGTTGGGGGATTAGAGCAGCGGCGGCCCCATACACAAACGCAGCTGGTTCCGTTTGGTCAGCCTGAGCCTTGCTGTGAAACCACGACAAGAATTCCAGTAAGTTGGCAACACTGAAACACAAAGAAAACAACAATAGGAAAAGTCCTTCCGTGCAGAAAGGAATGTTTCAAGCACTGTTCTCCTACAGTGAAAGGAGAGAGGGTGGGTGGGAGGGAGGAGGGCAGGTCCACCCCCTCCCCCGGCAGCTCTGGATCTTGTGATGGAGAGATCTTATCCTCTCTTTGTGATTCAGAGGTGCCAGGAAGCTAATTGAATATTCTGATCTGCCCCCAGTGTTTCTTGTGGCTTGACCCCGGTGCTGTGTCGTACCACTACACCAAACAGCCCTGAACCTGCATAAATCACAACCTTGCAAAAGCCTACGCTCCACATCTTCTCCCCCCTCTCTGCCCCCCCACTTCCTATCTTGATAGATAGAAAACATTTACGGAAAGGTTTAGGGGGATTAGCGCCCAACAGGACCTGGAGAAAAATCGCAATCCGCTAATAAGCGGCAATATGTTCTTCTGCAACTTTTGCAAGAGTAATGCAGGCGCCTCTACCCCTTAGTTGAAATTGCAATCCATGGCAAAAAGATGAAGAGTTAATGCTTTGAAATATCACTTAAGTTCTGTTACAGCATCAGCAAACACCCATTGCAGTATAATGAACATAGCATGAAGCTAATGTAAACAATATACGGAATTGATAAAAGGTGGTGTCATTAAAATTAGTCTGACAAAGCCTCTTGTAAGACAAATAGACCCATCTTTCTCCCATGGGATGTATGCACAGTAGTCAGTGTTCACGTGCATGTGTATGTGTGCACACATATGGAGAAAGGAGCAGCTTGGCATAGCTAAATTTTTCTATGTGGAAGACTATTTCTGACTAATATAAAACAAAATAATGATTCAACTTCGTACAGTTTATGTATGATGCTTCTGATCCTGCAAGCAAAGCCTCCAAAATGTTTGCCTTTTTCCCAAGGCTGCATTCCAGCCTGAAGTATTAGGGTATCTTTATCTTTCCCCCTTGTGCACTGTTCTACCCTTGTTAGTAGGTATACGATTCCTGAAATGGCAGCAGTAAAACACAGGCAGACATTTCACATGTGCTGCAGACACTGTTGGAGAGTTAGAACCAGAGTAAGGTGTCTCTAGCTGATACCTTCAGCGTTCACAGCCAAAGCACTTTATCAAACTGATTTTATCTGCTAAGAAAGTGAAGAAGTAAATTTCATCCTTATAGTTTTCTTTTCACAATGTTTATGCGAGGAATAATAAAAATAAAAAGTTCTAAGCTTTATCCCCTGCATTGGTTAGTAGGTGGTGTGAAGTTTTTCAGAGTTGTCAAAAATACTTGCCTTGTTCGGAGCATGCCTTTGGGACACTAAAACCTGGGATATACTTCACTTGCATCTGAAATTCCCCCGATCTATTCAAAATACGCAGTGTAGCACCAATGGACTCTGATACAAAGCCTGCGAAGTGCAGAGACTTGGAAGCATCTTGCCTGTCCTGCAAAGTGTGGAAGGAGGGGCAGAGGCAGCCTGTGGCTGCAGGGCCTGGAGCAGTGCCTGATTCCCTCATGCTAGTTCCGGGGCCGCTGGGTATAAAGAGCTTTATGCAATGTCTGGAGGGTGGGAGTTTATAGAAAACGCGATGTCTCAACAGGCGAACACGCCTTTCTTCTGCAACTAGCGGGATAAGAAAAAGACAGCAGGCTCCTTGTGCTGCTGCTGTGCAGATCAGCACCCCGGAGTCGAGGAGCCAGCTTCTGAGGGAGCTGGAGCATCCCAGCCCAGATGGGACCTCACCATCGGATGGATGGAAGAGCAGCAACTGCTTGCAAACTGCTCATATTGTTCACTGCATGCATAATGCAGGGCAGTTGCCAAGGTAAGCGCTGTGCTCCAGGCTCTGCGGAGTGGGGCTTGCACCGCAAGGAGCACATCCCTGTCCTGGGGACTTCTATGAGAAAAAGACCAAAGTGTCTGAAAGTAGAGGGTTAACGGGAGCCGATTCAAGGAGTTCTTTCTGATAGCTGGGGGAGACAGTGGGCTCTCTCCAGGAGTCATTGGATGGAGCCGATTTCCTTGTGGAAAAGGAAGTAGCGCCTTGAAAAACACTACAAACACCACCGGCTCTTTAGCTACACTTCATCTTGGTTTTAAATGATCCCAGGATGTTTTTTCTGATTGTTTTTCTCGTTTGTGCAAACTTTCTGGTTGTACAAGACAGCAACACACAGCTGTTGCTAAATTTCGAGGGACAGCTCAGACTTTGCAACTCCACGGTCTAAACTCACAGTTTTACAGAGATGCGAGTGGGCAGCTTTTCCTGTAGTGCGTACTGCTTACGGGCTGTGGATAAGGTAAAAAAAAAAAAAAAAAATAATCCCCCCAGAGTTTTTGCATTTTTTCCTTGCGATCTTTGTGCCCTTGTTGCTACTGAGGTGCGGGTGGTTTTGCAGAGCAGAGTTCACCTGCATTCCAAGAGCAGGTTTGGTGGCCACTGGAGCTGGTTTTGATGAGAAGCGGGCAGGCTGCGGCACTTGCATGTAGGCAGGTTGTGCCTCTGTGCGTGGGGGGGGGCGTTGTGCGTGGTCAGGCTTGCGTACGTGTGGTATATGCAGTCATTTACAGAAGGCCATAAGAAAGAAACAGATGCTTAGTCTGGAGCACAATAAGCTCCCCTCAGTCGGTCTCAGCCGCAGATTTGAAGTTGAGAGAGGGAGAACTTTTTCTCTGGGCTTTGCTGTTGCTAGGCGACATCCGGGAGCATGTGACGGGCAGAGCGGGCTGAGTGCCGCTCCTCTGGTACTAATCTGGCGGCGAGGGATGGAGTGGCCGTGTCTCCAGTCCTCCCCCCAGCCTCTGGCTGCAGCCCATCTCGTCCTGGCTCCCCCTCCCCGCGCAGTTTAGTTGCCCGGCGGTGAAAAAGCAGCCTGTCTTGTTGGAGCAGGACGGGCTGAAGTGCGTTCCCTCGGCCCCATGTGTTGACCCGGCAGTCCTGCTGGTTGTGTCTGTGTCTCTGTATTACATGCGCGTTCAAATTGTTAATCTGCTTTCTTTGCTCAACTCTTAGTTTAAGCTCCTTAGACAGAATCAAGTAAGTAATTATACAGCAACTGCTGCTAACAGCACCCACTTAGGAGCAGGGAAATAGGAGATAGCTAATGTGCAGCAGGAGACCTCAAAAGCTCTAGCCAAGGAGGTCACACTGGGCAGAGTTAATCCTATGCACTATTATTTTACGTTGGATAGAATGGAAGCTGCAGTGCCGATCCAAAAGTTTATTTCTTTGCTCTACAGCCCCCTTTGACTGTTCAGGACATGCCTGGTCAACGATACGACAGGGGAATCTTTGAACTAGCATCCATAGGCAGTGGAAGTACAGAAGTTTATTACTTTCATGGTGTCCTGCCTCTCCCCCCACCCCGACCCTTCAGAGCAGAAAAACTGTGCAAATGAAACAGTATACTTTTAGTAACAGGTAACCGATACTAGTAAAATCTCTGGGTAGCAATCTTGGCCACACTGTGATTATTGTGAAATACTTGGTATCCTTAAGTTCTGGCTCCTTGAATGTTGAGATCATGTCAGACACTCATTTTAAAAAAAAAAAAAATCAAAAGAATCATGAAAGCAGTTCCAAGCCTCAGAGTGAAAATGGTGAAAATCATATTGTGTTGTCTAATACACAGTATTTTTGAAGATGCTTCCATGTGTTTTTGAAGGTTTCTGTTGGTAATACCTGAGTATTCCCAGTATAAGCTGGATGTTTCTAGCAGAAGTTTCACCTGAGCATTTGCTGAAATGGTAGTATCGTGATTCTTCCTTTATTTATCTAATTCTGGATTTACTGGGATTAAACATAGCACTTACAAACTGAATAAAAATACTGCCTCTTGTAATTGCCAGTAGTGCAGGGCCTGGTTCTGCAACCTTTACTCTATAAGCCTTGTTGCCTGTGGGGTAACTGTTAACAGAAAAAATTGCAGCTGGAATCTAAAAAACTACCTAAGTGAAGGGGACTAATGTTAATGTTTGTTTTGAGGAATCTCGAAGTGCTTCACGCTCATGGGCATAAACTAGAGACACTGGATGCATGTTGTACTCTCAGCAGTTTTGCAGAGGGCAAATGAGATCACTAGGGCAACTTCACGTTTGAACAATTTAATGTTACTGCAAAGCGTATCGGATCTACATCCTCATGCAATATTCCACGTAGTATCTCTTATCGGGCTCACCTTATCTAACATGGGAGGCCTGCTGTACTTTTTTTTGATGAGGATTTAGTGCCTGAGCGTTTGAATTTTTTTCTATTCTTAATGGTTCAGCACCAGCGGAACTGTTAGTTTAGTTTCTTTATAAAATCATTAATATATATGAAATCATATAAAATCATTCATAGAAACCTGGTTTTCTTTATAAAAGAGAACCCTTCTTTCTTGACACAAAGTATTAAGAACATTCTTCACAAACGTACTGTAGTTAATATTTCTGTAACCTATACATTTCAGATCACTTAAAATTCCTTCGTTGCTTTTTGGTGTCCCTTAGGTCCTGATGACCTGCTTTCAACAGAGATGATGTAAATCTTCCAGAAAATAAATGTATTAGTATTAAAATAATATGAATTATTTAATAAATTGATTTTTGTCATAAATTCTGTTAAATTAGTCCAAGTTACAAAACAATGCCAGTATCATCTTTTTTCAGACTTGCATGCACTTCCACCGAAATTCTGGCTTTGCTGAAATGCATTGTAAGGTACCAATTGCTATGTAAAGGCCAGGATTTCAGTGTATTGTGTAGTTTACAATGTTTAATTGCTGTTTGCCTCCCCTGTCTTTCTGGTGGATACTTCTGAGGATCTTTTTATTTCTTTAGCGTGCTTCATGTATGGAATCAAAGATGACAGATTCACATTGCTGGGAATTATATGAGATCAATGATTGCTTAGCCAGGCTGTATATTTTCCTTGCTGATAATCACAATATTCGTGTCAACTTTCAAATTCTGGGAAATGCAGCTGGAAATACAAGCATCTCCATTAATGGTCTTTCTCTCTACATATATGCTAATTTTTTGAATTTTTGGATTCTCTATTGAGTTAAGAGGCCGGAAGATCACAGCTAGGTTTACTTCTAATATTTGTTTTTTGCTCCTCTTTTCAGTAACTCGTAGTTTAGTGACCTTTTTTAAGGTTTCTGTTGTTGATCTCAAGATGAGAAGACATTTCATTTCAAATTCTTTTTTTTAGGAAAGCTGATTATTCTGTATGCATCTTGACAAAACGTGGTTTGTGCAGAAACTTTGCCGTAACACAAAAGTTAGTGCATCAAATTTGATTTACGTCCTAAATCTCTGCAATGACAAATCATCAGCTTAGATGGGTCCCAGGCAAATATGACTAAAATGTTACCATTAGAAGGTCTCTGTTAATCTGAGAATGAAGGCTATTCTAAGAATGAATCTATATGGTGTGATATTGTATCTTAGAAATCACAATGAACATTTGCCTGAAGTGAGGCCTGAAATGAATACGTACAGTAAGACCAAGTAGAGAAGAGCTACAGCAGCTCTTTCCAGAATGGCATGGAGAAACATTCTTTTCCATCAAGCATTGTAATAGTTCAATCTCCAAATTAATAATTCAGTGTTTTTTACACATTGCCTTCAGTCAAATCTATTTAATCTGTCTGTAGGATGATGTATGGTGACGTTGCTGTCGGCGACAGGCCAGAGTCAGTATTCGTGCTCCCTTGTGCAGCGCTGTGCACGTTTAAATGACAGAGAAGCCTGTCTGTAAGATTACGCCCCTGTCAAAACCTACTGTTTGAAGACCTTGAGTGAGGCTTTCTTTGGTGACTAAGGATTTGGGAGTAATGAGAAAGGAGAAAGGATGGCAAAGAAAATGAATATACCAACTCAATGCTGACATACAATTTAATAGGTATTGTGCATGACCTGTGGGCTGCAGTGTTCATAATCCTGCACTAGTATAATTCCCTTGGTTTCTCTTGGAGATGTACTTGCACAAAATCAAGAGCAAAAAATCCCACTGAGTGTCCATCTATCTGGCTCTGAACTAGTTTATTTCCTGATGGCTGACAATTTAAAAGTACCTGTCAGTGAAACACATTATAATCTTCTCACGTTTTAATTAAAGGCTGGTATTTCTGTGCACTTACAGTCTTTTTTTTTTTTTT